>JTDE01001218.1:114483-132499 GCA_014338405.1 Paragonimus skrjabini miyazakii
TGGAGAAAGTTCCTGTTAAATAGCAAACAAATTCCCACGAATCCAGTTCCTCCAGTTTATTAAAATCCACTGTTGCCACAGGCGCGCGAGGACGAAGTGTGCATTGATTCAAACAATAGACAAGTGGTTTATATGTACAATGAACATAATAGGTATGAAGAACAGCATATAGTAAGAGAACAAAAGGTTAACAGACTCTACAGGATAAAGGCAATGTGTTTTTGTGTCCTTTTCCTGATGTGTTCAGATAATGGTGCTGAACATAACATGAGAAATAAAGGTACACACATTTTCGCTCTAAGTTTATCTGTGCTACTCTGACCTTGGATGCTCAATCAATGGCAAAAATTTAGTAATCTCCCAGTAGAATTCTTAAGATTCGTTTGCATACAACGACGGTTAGTGTGTGATCTTTAAGGCAGTAATCAGTACAGTTTTGATAGTACATGTCAGTAACTCTGATTTTGGATAAGGGTGACGGTAAAGCGTTCTCTCTAAGTATAAAACAGATTTAATCTTGCTGTGGAGTAACCAATTATATGACGAGTATATGGGTAAACAAGATCTACGAGTGACCTAAAATTCTGCTGAAAGTGGCCACAAGGTGCCCGGTATTTAAAGACCTTTGTCTCCAATGTCAACACTGAGCGTAGACATCGCAGAGTGTTGCGCCGTTGACTGGGCCTAAAAATCCGATAAATGGACAATAAGGTGAGAATTACCAGCATTCCAAAGTTCATACCCTTGGATGAATCTAGTCGAGAACGACAAAGTACGCTCAGCATGTGTTTAAATTCAAACCTCATTGAAAAGAGACATTTGCCGAATGCTGTTTCAAAAGTAACTCCTTGACAGTAAGTCTCAGGTCTTAATCAGGATAGATGTGCGTACAGGAGAGTTTAGTGTAGGGATCTTAAAAACGTATGTTGTCTAATAGTATATCTGTTCAGGTGGTTCTTTCAAAGTACTTGCAAAAAACAACCAAAGACTGCACTACTGACATCTGGTCAGTTTATAAAGTAAAATCCACGGGATTGACAGATGGTTCCCTGGTAATAACTACCCTATTTACCAGTCCGATTTGTGGTCGACTTATTGATAAACAGTTTGTCCACATCTTCCTTATGAGTAATGAAAATTGGGCAACTGGCTTTAACAGTTGGCGGTGATTGTAAGTAGAATATGCAGTTGGATTCCTTACTGCTGGATTTCACTCACGATGCGCATGCTCTTACGTCACACTTCACGATAACTGTTGGGAATATCATTGATTACTTTTTCGCATCACCCGTTTTGTTCTAATAGGTAAGAGGTGCAAGTTCCGCTTCTAGGATTGAAGGTAGGCCACATGGGCATGACGGATGGTGTCCAAACGAAGATATACCTGGATTCCAATTCACATGAATGTAACCGAGTAATAGTTGTTGTGAACTAAACGATGACGTTTATGAGTTTGCCAACGAAGTGGCGGTTATTAAATTATTAGTTTGACTGGTTTCAGAAGTCCCTAAGATCCGAAACGATTGGTAACTATAAGAATTCATTGATCCGAAGAACCCAACTGACATTCAGCTAATTTGGCCTATTCACTTTTCGTGACTTATCTATAATCATATGCAGTCGCAACACATTCTTGTGATACATTTTAATTCCGTAGTTATCACGAACAGTGCATGATATTCCTGCTGACGTTGTCTAACTTTGAAATATGAAGGATTTATCATCATTTAATCCAGAATTGACGAACTCATTACAATCGATGAACTCAGAGGTTATTATGTCAGCCCGGATTACTGTTTTTCTGTTGGTTTTATGCAGAATAAACTTGAACTGAACTTTCTGAGTTCAAGCTTCTCATATTGAAACACAATATTGCTAGACTTGTGCCATAGAATCAGAATACCACCATTCTGGTCTAAAAAAAAAACATAAAAACACAATTTCTAGAAAATGATGGTAAACAGTTATATAGCAAATGTTCTACCGGACCAGTTGCTTCAAATTTTGTCTCCTGAACAGTAATTTTAAACAACGATAAACACTGAAATGGATTTGAAAGCAAAATACAAAGAAGCCAAATACTGATTTAAAGTTTCGTATATAAAATCAGACATTTTCCAACCGGCATTCCCTGTTTGCAAACACTGTCTTCGAAAGGCCGTCACTGGAATGGTATCATCGCACAAAGATATCTCGATCAGATTTGCTCGCCTGAATCTGGAGGTGAACGCGAAGCACGGGAGTCCTGTCCGGAACGCTTTGAATTAGAGCGGCTATTAGAATTACTGGCACCTGAATTCCGTCCCAAGTTACGTGCACTTGATTTGGCTTGTTCTCTAATCACTGTCTCAAGCCGAGCTGCTCGGGTCTCAGCACTTTCACGTGCTTGTTGAACCGTCGCCAGTTTAACGTTAGTTTCTTTTGTAGCTTTGAGAATGGATTCTAGAGGAACGTGATATAAAACAAAACTTTGACGACACGTACCGCATCGATATGTTTAACTGGTCTTGACAAACATCGATTGCGTCTTTAATCAAAGTGCAAATCTTAACTTGAACCAACCTAAGCAGAATGTTACGCTTCCTGAAAAGTTGTATTTCACTACACCGCTGCATCTAAGACAACATAAGTTTCCATACATGTTTTTGACAAATTAGACGTTTAACACTCCATGACCTGAATTGGGTAACGATTCTTCTTTGATTCAGATTGTACCACTCTTGTTCTTCTATCTTTGAAAGTCATTGTAAGAAATGGACAATTTTGAAACAAAAATCCACTTTTTATATAAAGCTTATGTAACAGCATGACCCTGTCTCAGAAACCACCTAACCAGCTCAAAACTGAAAGATGTCACTAAAAATTTCACCTTAGTAACTGTGCTAAATAAACCGTAATTTAACCAGGTGCAAAGAATCAAAACGTTTCTGATTTATAAATCAATAATGGTATTTTTGAAGTGAGTTCTCGAAACATCTGCAACATGCGTAATTTCATCATAGTGTAACGGAAAATCAGGTGCATTCAACAGACTTTCTACTAATCAAATGAAGGAGCCAAAAATAGTCAGTGAGTAGAACCAAGATGCAGCCGCACAAAAACTGACAGTCAAAAATCCTTACAACGCAGTGATTGCCAACTAAGTGTAACACAATTTTGAGATGTTGCACAGACCCTGGCATAATTATCCCTTCTGCTCAAAGTATCTAAAATAACACAGCGGGGATAATGAAGTAAAAAAGTAAGTGAGTAATAGATTGAAATAGGGAATGAAAATAATAAACGCTTACACAAAGTTTATTCTATGTAAATTCAACTCAACCTAGATGGTTAACACAGTCTGACCCCGTTGGCAACCGACCCATTTTCGTTAGCATGCTACTACTTAGCTTCCGTAAAGTTCCATCCAGCATTTGCTTGTTTTTATGAGACAGGAAAAGTCAGACGGTGTTCACGATATAGAAATTTAAGATGATTGTGCAGTCGTTGAATTAATAAATCGCGTCAAACTCCTCTTTACTCTCCATGTTCCGCACAAACATTAATACTTCCGTGAGCACATCGGAGATAATCATTGTTATAAACTAATGATCTATAAGGTAACCTAAACATGTGCTGCCACGGAGAAACAGTTGAGAATTGCTTGTACTCGTTAAATGTTATTTTTTTCAAGTTCATCATTCTCGTCAAAATTAAATAAAATATTGCAGTGGGATTTGCATTCGGCAAAAAACGAGCGGCCAGCTTCGGCTCGCGGTAATTCATGGTGAAATGATTCGAGGTATGAATGTGATTCCAGTCTTCTGACATTCACGCTCAAGCTACAGTTTTAGGTGGAATTACGACCTTGGTTACAATAACCAGCGCAAAATAAAGCAGCTGAGATTCCAGCCAGTAAGCTCCTTGTTGAAATCCAAAGCGATAAAATTGCTGTAAGATTAAGTTTAGTCGCGTAGATTGTTAAAACTTGTGTGATTGGATGAGTATAACCATGCTGCTTTCTCAGTCTCATTCAGGTTACGTCTGCCTGTCAAGCCCAAACAGCGACAAACATGGTCCAGATGATTCCTAGGGCAAACAGCAAACATTCAGCTGCAACAGTTGCAACCAGTAAAAACCGACAGTGAGACGGATCATGTTCACGCAGTTATTTGCGTTTTACATTGCCTCACCAATTCAGCAGAAGTTATTGTTATACAAAAGAAATGTGTCCAGTTAAAACGAAATGTTTCCTTCCTACTTTAATGTAAAGTGAGAGTTAAGAAATAGGTTACCAATTGACTATGGGACAGTTTAAGATTACTGAATCGGTTTCGAATCCCACAAGACATCGATCAAATAAATATACCCTCCAGAAAAGTGGCAAGTGTTTCTTCACTTTTCTATTAGCTTCCCACCATCCCAAAAGTTATTTTCAGCATACACTTAACGTTCAGCATTTCATCTTAATATCCTTTTGGCTACTGTACTGGTAACTGGCAAATAACGCAATGTTCGAAGCTACTATAACAAACAGATGAAACCCGCATACTGAATTTGTGCATCCGGTGACACAATGGACCAATTCGATCTGAAAGGTTAGCGTAAAAAACCTTCAGTTCACAACGCATAGCAACTGATAGTCATTGTTCCATTGGTGATTTGTATCAATACAGACTTATTGTGCTTCTACAAATAATCGATTGCACACATTTAACGTTACGGACAAGCAGAATTTACGATGGCCTTATGGGGACATTCTAGTGGGCATTCTTTAATCTATCTAATGATGTACATCCTGATTTCTCAATGTGTCTGTCCATGCAGTTCTTGATGTAGGTTCAGAAACCCACCTGAGCTTGACTTGTTCAACATTTCACCTGTTCAATATTTCGTGTCCATTGATTTGCAACTGTTCACAAAAATGGATTGTGTGAAAAGTTCTATGCGTGACCGGATTTGTCATCTGTGACAAGAGAGTGTCAAACAATATTGAATTTTGGAACTGAAACTCTAAAACTTTACTTAAAACCTATTATTAAACAATAGTTGTTTCAGTCAACCAAATCTTACTGGTCTGGTCGGAATGTCAACTGTTTTATGACTTTCTTACATGAAGACAATGTCGAAAGCACAAATCTAGCTTGGATAACAAGAGTATGGATAGTACAAACTTTTTATGTGGAACTTATTTTTACCCTATCTTAAAGTCTGCAAGTCTGACATTACAAACATGGTCAACGACTACCACCTGATTAGGAGCATCCATGGTATATTATATGATGACACATGTTTAGTATACATTAAGTGTGATTATTATATTAAGTATCCTATACAATCACCAATCTTCAAAGTCATATTTTCAAAGGGACAAGATTTCAAAAGTTTTGGTGTAGACCCTTCCTTCAGGTTATTCAGTAAATTGAATCTAACGCCGGTGGATACAGGTTTCGTATTTTTTTCAATCACTTCAACTACTGTATACCGTTATAAATACAAGATTAATGCACACAACAAACTCATAATATTTGAATAAAACCAATAGTGGCATGTAAAATGTCTTCCAACTTGACATTTTGTTCGCATCTCATCGGTTACATTTGCGAAACTAATATGCTGTATGTTGCACTGGACTAAAGAGGCGTCCAATTGCAGGGGTAACTGCAGTAATTGCTATATACGCAGACTGGTAAACGTAGATAGATTATTATTTACATTGTTTATATTTACTAAACACAGTATGTTGTTGTGCTGTCTACGTGATAGGACCTGCAAATCCAGAGATGTGAGACACAAATACAACGCGAACAAAAGAGTGTACATTGTAACAACCATATGAAAATAGATCTGACAGTATACTGTGTGATCATTTTAAATGTCGGGAGTAGACTTAACTCGAATAGTAATAGAATTGGTATTGACAGGCACAAGAAGATGTAGGAAGTTAAAGTTATGGGAAATTAAATGAACGTCTATTATCCTTCACATCTTAACCTGGAAAATTTGGTTTCTGGCGAGATAAACTATGTAAACATAGCAATTGTATATCTGTAAACTTCATCCATTATTGGCAATCCTTGCTTGAAATATGACACCGCCAAGGTAACTTTCATCAATTTGAAATCGGTCAGTGAAACCAAAGTAGACTGTTTGTCATCATGACTGAAATATATCAATCCGTGTTAGTTTTGTTGGGGCTTCTAAGTTTAAGCGGTAATCGTCCCTTACTTTGAAAGACGATACTTAATCGAATGAGAATGGTTATGTGCATTCAATGAGACACTAACGTGTGTGTAAGTTGTTTGTTTCTCATTTGTTGGGGTGTTTGATTTCATCACAGTGGGAAAAAAAGGAGGTGTCATTTACAAACCTATAGAAACGTATTAGAAGATTCCCCTAGGCATCGCTGTAGACCACGCCCGATTTCTTTTAATCCGTGAATCTTCAGCGGACTCTGTTATTTTTTCCCGTTTACGCCCAACGACTTTTGTGACCAAGAATGAGTTAGCTCTAAAATTCGCATTTCTTCAGTTTGGGTCATATTTGCTGCCATTCACACTGTTTTCATGTACGTAATAATAACATTGAAATATTTGTCAACTTATTCTGGTTTGGCCTAAAGTGTGCTAGAGCGTGAAATTTTGCTCAGCCCACTCAGATGAGTTGAAATTTTGTATTATAAAATTGGAGATCGAATATTCACGTCATAGTAAGTAAAGTATGAAATGGAAAAATACCAAGGAATTAGGTCAAATAAACATGATAACAAAATATATTACTAAAAATCAATGTAAAACAGTTTAACTTAGTCACCTGAATTGTGTTTTTATTCTCACTTTTAACCACAGGTCGAGAAAATGTATTTACCAATACACTTGTTCTTCGGCTTACGTCTGAGACAAACTGACAAAATATTGATTATTGATGAAAACTTGGAGCTTTCAATTGACTTTTCACTCAATTTAATGTCACGGTCAACGAAAGATTCATGGTGACATCGAGCAAGGCAATCGGGTGAACCAACACACTGTTAGAAAGCAAATTTAGTTGGACATCCTGATGTGATAATTCAATCGTGTCTAATATGAAGGAGATGACGTACTAGCCAAAGCAATTGTCTCAGGTAGATGCGGACGAGCTTTTACTTGAGCGTGAACCAAGTAAATCTTAAGATCAATGTATCATTTCATAAATAGAAGGACGGAAACCTCTACCCAAAAGCAAGAATTTCAATACTTTGTGAGAAGTGTTCACTTCCAAGCAAAACATTTTTCCTAGGTGTGGCTAGATACAGTACCGCTGTATGGAATGCTGCAAATTATCAAACTGATCGTAGCTGCAGTTGATTGGTTCCAAAAACCAATTTCTGGCATTTGTTACGAATCCAACCCATTTGACATTTTTGTTTGGAACTGACATACCGTTTGCCATTTCTCTTTTGTGTTTTGTAATAGAAGACCTGTAAGACATGTACATCACTGAGAAACAAAATTCATGACAAATGCGTTTCATTGCTTGTGATGAAAACACCAGTGACATTTATCCGTCGTAATAGGTGTACATCAACACGTTTCGGTTCTCCCAAGTCAATGTTTAAAGAAAGTTAGGCACCACATTCGAAATAAAGGCTTCAGGGTCTATCGTACGCGTTATGTTAGGCGTTCCATTCAAATATTCTGATTTCCGAAGTCAAACAACTCGAAACTGTATGCGGCACCATTTGCCGCCTGCGCGTTGGTCGTCTTACTAAGGCGTGCATTAGCCTGCATCTGCCATGCCATTGGCTATTTCCGTGACTAACTAAAGTGAAGTGACCCGCTGTTTTTGAATCCATATGCACGCCTGATGCAAACATCACACCAAACTCATTACACATTCCAGTGAAACACCCTATAAGAGCAGCGTATTTCCATGAACAAAACGATCTCCAGTCTGACTGAACGTGATTGAATAAGAGACACTCGATGGTGGCACTAAATAATGATCAGAATTATCGTAAACCCATTTGAGTTTTATCAAGTTATCAGACGTGTTTCATTCTGCTCATACAGATCAATCAAAACAGAATGAGTACACAGTGTGTTTATACTCCTCTCCTTACTTGTCATCTTGGTTGTATTAACAGGGCGCGTCTGAAAAGGTGTGTTATGAGTGAGTGATACGAATGACAGAGTAAATTCAAACTACCTGACGAGATTCAGCTTAACAACATGGTGCGATATGTTAACACTTCGTTTACTCTCATCAGTCGCAAACGTAAAACATGCGAGTTATATATGACACACAAATAGAGATAGACAGGGTATGGACACGTATACAGTCACATCACTTATTATGTCACCACCGCCACGGCAACCCTGTAGGTTGCTTCAACCACTTTTGTGCACATAGTGCCGGCTGGTGAGTTCTGATCAACATGGCTTTGCTAAAGGCCAGTAGCTGCGAGTTCTGTTGACGTAATAATACTTTGAATGATCTATTTAGGTTGACCTGGTGACCTGTTATCATGAGGTGTCTGGCAATCGATGATGTGGGGCTTCGAGTAACGGATTCTTAGGTTTCAGATTGTTGTCATGAGCTGTTTAACCAGTTTGGGACGTGGTCCGCCACTCGTTGAGATAGCCGTCGGTCTGTTCTGCCTATGTAAACGCCAACGCAACCGCAAGTGAACTGATAGATAACGTGAGAGACAGAATGGTCAAACAGACTGCGTTCGTGATTGTGTAGAACGGGTCCTTTGGTGGTTTGAACCAAACGTAGTTGGGCAGCAGCATGCGTACAGATTGGGCACACTGCAACTTGTGTTTGATGTCTTCGGCCAAATGATCGCCCTTAAGTTGCAAAAATAGAAATATATCTGCATTTCGAGCTGTTTGCACTGGTTCATTGCATTTGTTCATCATGCTGTGAGTGTCAATGAACTTTTTAGGATATCCAGTTGTCAGCAACGTTTGTCTCAGCATTTCTTGTTCCATCTGCAGCTTATCAGGGATGCAAATATGTCTGGCCCTATGAAATAGGGTTTTGACCAAACCCCGCTTGTATGCTATGGGAGCGAAGTTGGAGAACTGGAGATATTGTCCGCCTCATGTTGCTTTGCGATGGACCGATCGCTGTAATGTTCCATCCCCACGCCTAGTGATGAGCACATCTAAGAATGCTAAACTTCCGTTTGATTTCTTTTCGTGAGACAAGGATAGGTTTGGATGAATAGAGTCAAGAAGGTTAAAAAATAAACCAAAATGATCAGTATCCGTGAAAATCAAAATGTCATCAACATACCGCTTGTAAAATAACGCATGTCGGTGAGATCACAAGCTATGTGTTCGATTGACGTTGATTCCCTTTTTACTAACGTTCCTCTTCATGAGATAGTTGAGTTTCTATGTTATTTTATTTTTAGCTAAAACAGTGATATAGGTATTCCACTTGAATGTCTTAAGGATCTCATTTTACTGTGTACAGAAAATGTCAGGTTCAGTTTTGAAGGACTTTCTTATAGACAAGTAGATGGAGTGACTATGGGTAATCCGTTAGGCCCAACATTAGCCGACATCTTCTTGGGAATGATTGAACGACAGGTCTCTGATAATACTGCCAAGGCCTCCGTAAAATATTCCTCTGAATCCCATGGAAGTGTGAGCCTAAAATTCAAATAATTTTCAGAACTCTTACTGATATACAGTGCTGTTCTCGTCAGCTCCTCTGAATATCATAATAGTGCACTGCGCCCATCTTTTACAAGAGTAACTTCGTCAATTATTTCTAGGTTTAAACATGCATCCACCTTAATATACTTATCCTTCGTTTTTAAGTTCAACGGAAATTACACAAAATATAGCGATTCCACCTGATTATACATCGTTAACAAATTGGTGATCACTGCCGTCTATTGATCAATATAAATACACACTAGTTGCCTGCTCAATCATTGAGCTATGCTTAGTCACGTGAGCATCTAACATTCCGATGCTGGATACGTGATAGAAATCCGGTTATATGCTACGTAGAGTGTCGAGCGATTCGCTGAACATGATAGCGTATGACGATGATCACATCTTCATTTGTAGAAAAAAGCGATGTTTCCGTTGAGGCTAATTATGTTTCTTCACTAGTGTCCGTTTTTCCATTCGTGTGTGTGCAGATGAAAATCAGCGTTTTCACCTAACTGTGGGTGTGCACAATCTTGTTCTAGAAAGGTGGGTAAAAATCGTCAACACACGTCCATGAAACGCAATCATCCACCATTTGGCATTCGAAACACAGTATCTTGTGTGCAATGGTTCACATGAGCGTTGGAATAAATGAACATACTGCTGACTCATACAACTTTGTTTTGTACAGAAACAGGTCAGTGAATGTTACCCGCATACATTGTAGGTTCTCAGATCAAATATGCCGACTAGTAGCATCAGTGTAACTAAGATCAGCATCAAGAATGGATATAATCAGAGACTAAATTTCGACACAAAGATAATTTACTCATGGCTCACAAGCCAATTATTGGGACGTCTGTCCCGAATACACGGGCTGAAATCTGGTCAAGTAGAAAACCAGCCAAGGAAAACGCCAGTTTGGTTGTATAACTGATTCGTGCTATGGCTTTCACACCCACATACGAAGATGAATTAATCAACTGGCTTATAGTATTATATGAAATAATAACGAATTGGTGATCGTTCTACAAGTGTCCATAAGCTCGACGAAAATTGTATCGTAGGTTGATTTAACTTAGAACTGGCCACCCCATCTAAAAATATTTCCTCAGTCAATAGATACTACACATAAAAATCAACGCATGTGATATCGAACATACATTTGAATGAATTACGGGGCCTTTGGGTTGTAATGTGTAAGATATGCTTGATTTAAATCTAAAGAGATTCTGAATGATCATGCATGTTACACTTTCGAGCTGATCTGAGGAGTGTGTATTACTGTTGAGTAATTGGGGATTTTGGATTTTCGTGAAAATTGAACACCAACTAAAACTGATTGCAGCTGCCGTGTTCCCACAGTCGGCCCCTTTCGGAAAGAAGCATTACACTCGAGTTTCGCTCTTGTGTATTACCTTATAACGTGCAGTAGATACGTAACACTTTAAGTTAATTGAATTGAGTCACAGACACGGATCGATCTTGACGAGCAAAAACTGTTATCTGACTGCAATTGCTGATAGCTTCGGAGCTAGAGCTCTAGTTTATTGGCAGTTGTTTAATTTCACATTACTATAATTTCAACGTGCTGTCAGAAGCTCTAAATCCATATTGGTTCTGGCATAGATTATCCTGGTGAACATGTGCTCTTGGTTATGTCATACAAAATTGTCACTGGCGTAGCAGTGTTGGAAGATGACTTCTAATTCTGGTGTTTAGAATATCATGGGGAACCTTTGATATGGCGTATATAAACTCAAATGATTACGAAAAGAAGGTATTTCAATGAGAATTGGAATCGTTCTTATGTCTGGTTTTGTTTCCTTCATCAGTCTGTGAAATCCCCATCGTTTCCCAGGTAGGCGTAATAATCTACGCCGGAATGCTAAAGATAAACATTCAACATTACGGTTGATTTTTGGAAAAATTTGTTACTCTGTTTTCAAATAACGAACTAGGCACGCCAGCCAGACGAATAAAATCTATGGAATTTGGGAGTCAAATCAATGATCAAGTGTATGGGCAGTACGATGTAATCACATCAGAATCAATCACTGCAGTTGATGGTTATGAGCAATGTACACAAATCCGTTGGGTCTAGGTAACTAGCTTAGTAAACAGTACCGTCTGGAAAAGTTTCAGTTTTCCGCTATTGACAAGGATGGTTTTAAGCCAACTGATAATGCGTTTTTGTTCTAAATTCGAAACGGAGAAACCCAACACTTTTGGAAAGAACTTACTGTTTATATATCCTGAGATGCACCACAGTCGGAAGACGATGATCATTCCGCTAGATAGAGCAAATGTCCATGCTGTGTCCGGTGGGTTAGTGATGTGCGTCGCCCCACATAAAGAGAGCTGCCGAGCGGAAGCCAGTTCTGTAGTTGGTCGTGTTGCATTTTTGTGTATGTTGTATATGTTCAATGAAAAACAGACCATGCAAACGATTGCATCTAGCATGCACATTACACTGCGACAAAAATGACGAGATCCCAAAGCCCACCATTTGAAAGGTTGTTCCACAACGAACAGGAAAAGGATGAATAGGCTCACGCAAAATAAAGCAAGTTGTGTATTCACCAGTGCTGTCTGTGTGTTGCCTGGCTGTGAAGAAAAAATGTTGTTGGAGACTGAATAAATAAATTACTAGCTGTAATTTGGTGGCATTTAAACTGCCAGATACTCACAAACTGTTAAATGGTTTAGTAATTAGCAACGCAAAGCCTGAAAGTGAGCAGTTAAGTCTGCACTTGAGGTAACCACGAGGTTAAGACTTTTAGGCACACATCTTGTTTTCAGCAGCCATTCTTGGACTATCAATCGACAGCCTGTAGTCGAGAATCGCTGGTCGACATAATTCTTCAAAACTTTTCACCAAAGAAGCCCAAAGTAAAAACGCGGTCAGCTGCAAGATAATTTTTGAGCACAGATCTCGTAGGCCATTAAAATTAATTTGCGTTCAGCAAACTGGTGCGACACATCTTTCTGCAATTTTGCTATGGCAACGGATTCTTGTTGAAAGCAAAATTAGAGATTATTTAACGATAGGTTTGCATTTGGTCAGACATTGTACATATTACACCGTAACAGCCAAAGACAATACACACTGTCAATTGTACTATGATTATGTTTCCAATGCTCATTGTTGCCCTAATTAAAATTATGATGCAGATTTCCAGTCATGTTAAACAATGTGCTGACCAGTAGTTGATTAATTAAACAGAAAACCAGAGGAAGTTAACATCGTTGTAAAATTATTAATACCTGCTTGGCTTGTCAACCCGAGTAGAAATAGAAAAATTGTATTTACAGCTCAAAATTTGTCCTCAAACTATTGACAGACTTCACTCAGAATACTTGGTAATTAATGGCCGTTTAAGTTTACTCTTAGTCGGCACTCTAAGACCCTCCTGTCAATGACAAATGGGAACTTGCTACTTGTTGGACTGCGTTCGTCGGACAAAACGGTTTGTTAAAGCGCTAAAAAATTTGATTATCATTTTCAGTAACTGATACATACCGTTTACCTAACAATAAAGAACAAACATCAAGTCTGCAAGTGAAATCAGGACACTGATAGAACTACCCTAAAGGAGCAAAATATAACCCTTTGGATTTCAGAATGACAAGAGATGTTTTTAACAACTTCAAGTTGCTTTTAAAGCCATTCAATCGTCTGTTAAAAACTATACTTTTGAGACTGATCAACAATCGGGTATGGGGATAGAGCACTTCAACTTCAATGAAATATTATTCACCAATTGTTTATGTTTCAACCTCGTGATCACTCAAATCGCTGGCTAAAGACGCTATCCGACATGGCGGTGTGTCGCAATCAATGGCGTATCTGCATCCATACCATTTCTAGTTCTTCCTCTTAGTCTTTTATTAATTTTCAACCTTCCTAATAGCTTTTCTTCTAAGATATTCCACGTCACTGTTAAGGTGAGCGGCGGCCCAAGCCACAGTACCTTTTGGTGAGGCTCATGGCTGCTACGATGATGATGCCGTAGCTGACTATTACTTTGACAAAACTCCTAAAACGTTACGTCAGATGGATTATGTGTTCAAACTAGAATTCACGTCAGGTTGTAAATGTACAAAAAACATACATGTAAACAGAAATCTCAGTAGGCCTCAATATATTTTTTTAAACAGACTTGAAATTTGATACCTAGAAAAAGGATAAAATAACACGTGTATTCTGTTTCAAAACAAACACATGGCTTTAGAACGACACAGTTAAAAGTCTACCAGCGGTTCAAACACCACTATGTCATTTGCATCTTAAAACTCTTTGATAAAATTATATTTTTGTAAATTTATCGCTGATAAAAACCCAAAGATATCAGTTTAAACTAGCTAAACACAATTACCTTTCCCTCATACTTGTCAGAGAGTGTTTCAGTTAACAACCACAAATTTGCATATCACGCAGTTTGTGTTCCGCTTTTGCCAAGGCTCATGATCTGTACATATCCTCAATTTGATCAGAACCCGTAACCCGACCACCTTCAAAACGACTGTGTTCATTTATACTTCACAGACATTAAGATAGACGAGTTCCAATTTGAACATTTATTCACAACTCAGAAAGAGTGATGCTGAGGCTGGTTACTCTAATCAAAACGAAAAGGGTAGTATGAGGCCTTTCAATGCTCCGTGAATGTGGATGAACACGGCTCACCTCAAAATTGCTGTGTGCACTGCCTACATTGATTATAACATTTTATAATTTTCACTTTCAATCTCAAGACTTTTCAGGACCGATTTCAAAATCGTTTTGAATTATTACCTAGAGAATACATGAACGAGACTTAAAACGACAGCCTTTCGAAAAAAAGTTGCTTGACCAGCATACTAAATGAACATGTTGCACCTACACTATTTTCGTCCTCCACAAGCGATGACACCCGGAAATTTCACTTGTGAACCTAGTTAACCCGCGTGGTTTCACAGGTCAGTTGGTAGAGCATTTGCCGCGTCTGAACATGTTTCTGTCGCTGGTTCGAATCCAGCCGAAGCCCAGATTTTCGCAATTGGTTCTCTAACTTGTCAAATCTGCCAAAGTCGTGATTGTCTTCATCGTGCTGTGGTTGTAATACACTGCGAAATTTTTCACAGGTTTACAGCTGAATGCCCTTGAATCTCCTAGTTTATTTGAAAATTTGCAATTGCTGCGTGCTAATTTAATCAAAAGTCACTAATCAGGAACCATTTCGAAAGCTATTGGTTTAGATCTAAAACAGAACAGGTTATGGGTGCCAAATGACCTTTCTCGAATTGGTTCGGTTTATCTTTTAGAATCGGTAAATCGATGAACCTGAGTTTCTTGCACTTTATTGATTTCCTATCCAAATCATACACTCTTTTCATGCTCTTTTCTGCACACAACTCAATGTTGCTGCGTTCTAAAACGACAGATGTCTGAAACAGAGCTTGTCGTGTGCCATTAATTTAAGATTCGGTAATATGTAGCAAAATTATTGTTTTCCTTTCTTAAATAAAACGTAAGACCCACATCAGCAACAGTAATCAGTTGACCCAATTTATTCTGCCGGAGTTGAAATTTGAAAGTAACCCGAAGCGTTGTTAGTTCGAGGTACCAGTCGGTCTGCCTCCGCCTAACGGGTCTAAACATGTACGGGACTGTCAACGGAGTTCAAGTTTTATGGTGAGTACAATAAAGTACTAAAAATTTGAGGGATTTTGAGAAAATTCTTGAAATTAGCTACGCACGATAAACTTGTTTTGAAATAACTTTAATAGTGAGGTGATTTGTTTGGTCAGAATTCTTAACTTATAAATACACCACACATGTACTAACTATCTACCAGTTTTCTGTCCATAGCCGGATGACTTGAGCCAAATTGGGTCGTTCAATAATCTCAAGGTCAACTAACACGTTCGAACACATTCTTCAGTTTAACGGCTTGCTCCAATTTGCTTCCATTCCAAAAAGTTCAAATAAGGCGATAATTTATTTTCCAAGAGAGTCAGATTTCTAACCGTTACGGCCTGAAATCAGTTAACCTATCGTGATTAACGTAAAATGCAGCACGCATCCATCGCGCCCAGGAAAGAATTTGGAAAGGCTTCAGGAAGTAGTTGATGTTATCAATAACTAAGAATATAGGGAATAGCCTATTCGGTCTGATTACGTCTCACCATTAAAATTGTGTATGTGAATCGCTTTCACTGTTTTTCAGCAAGTACGGGATCGGTAGTTTGCTGGAAATTTAAGGGAGTAGAACGTACACAAACTTATATTGGATCGCCATTATTTGCGTTATCTTGGTGAACTTTCAGTGTAAAGTTTAGCTTATAAAGATAAAACACGTTATCAGTGAAATTCACAGTAGTTATGAATCAGATAAACGGATGCGAAATACGCATAAAACTCCTTATTACTACCAACATTCAGAATCTTTATTCGATCTTTGAGACCCCGTCCTTCAGCTCTGCTGCTTGATGAGCAAAGTCAACTGAAATCGAGGTTTACTGTACTTTTTTCAATACAGGTTGGATGTATTTGGATTGCAAGTTAACCCCTGCTTAAGGTCAGATATCAGAAAAGCCTTATTCATACATCAGAAATACTAAGCAAAATGCAGCTACCAAAGCTAGATAAGGTAAAGAGATGATTCCGCATCAATGTGCCAATGATGGCAAGAGAGAATGTCACACGATGAAACACATGTGAAACAGTCATCAAAATATACTTGTCCAATCTAACAAGCTAGTTAGTTGCAGGGGACAGTTGCTGGAGAAGGATTGAATATAACTCACAATCCACCTCAGTCTTGTATTTCCGTGAACCTTCCAGCCATTCTCCGTTGAAAATAAGCATGATACTCGACATTTTCTCATGTCGGTAGTGTGTATTCTTGCAGTGACTTGGGGTTCAACTTCGGTCAGACTTTCTTGAAGCAACAGTGGTTTCGAATGTAAGGTAAATGCCACAGTTGCCAACACGATTGATCGATATATGAGTAATGTTCAATTCATAAAAAATCCACTTAATACTGCATAACTAAACAATCAGAACTGTGAAAAACCATCCAGACGGAATAAGAAAAAAGTATCAGTTGTTCTGATTTGACCACCTGATTGTGGGTTTTCCAGTTGAAACTGACGTTGTAAAGCGAGTGTTGCAATCCCTTAAAATGCGCTTACCCTAATTTGCAAAATGTAATGCATACAGTCTTTTGTCTTGGAGGAAACAAGCAACATCAGTTGGAATGGGCAGAGTGGCACATTACTTACAGCCTTCAATGGAACAGCATTATCGTCAGTGATGAGTAGAAGTCTTGTTTGGAACGCCCCCCTTGTTTAATATTTTGCTGGTTCTGTTCCACTGAAACGGCCGAAACCATGGTAGCAGCTCTGCAGTTTTGGGCAATTTTTTCTCTAAATGGGTAACACTTGACATAATGTAAACCGCAGCTTCTCACATCAACACAGTCGCTTAACACCGTTCGTTATTGATACCCTTGTAGGCGCTGAGAACAATTTCCTCCTACAAGATACTGCTTCGATATACACATATCTGTCGATTAGATCGTGGATTTTACGTAATAATATCAACATTCACCTTAGACAGTATGAGCTCCGTATTTGACTTGGACACAGAGTATCTGCGGAGCAGCACCACGATATACTATCTCAATATGAACAAAGTTTCTTTCAAGCTGAGAAACTAGAATGCTCACTTAAGCAAAACGGCAAACATCTGACGGTGAAGTATTACAGTACCAGGTAAATTGTACGCAACAAGGTCCATCTTATTTGTAGCAGGAATCGGAAGACAATTATACTTTAAACGTTGTAAAAATTTTCTCAAAATGATACTTTCCAAAATGACTCAATGATTATTTCGCACCCGCCTTCGCTGTTTGTGGTTGCTTTTTGATTACTGTGAAGTCGATTTCATATTTTTATAAGCTTCTGCAGAAATAATTTCCAGATTAAAACCTGACCAAGATGACAATTGAAAAGTCACTGATTATCCATTGAAACGTCCGACTTCTCAGATTAACAGTGTAGCTTCCAAGTAATGCTTCAACAAATCGATAATAAAGTGAACTACAGATTTTCAAAAATATTTTACAGCTGCCAGATAAGAAACTCACGGAATCTCTGTGTATCGGTTATCAGTAAGTTGCTGATTATGACACATCAAACAAAACTAGTTCGTGGGTGTCAACAATCCAGTAGTTAATGTGACGAACAGTATGGGATTTCTACTAAAAATTTGACGAAGTCATTGCAAGCAAGAACTGCAGGAACCTACTACTGCATTCTACCGTACGTATGGCTTATTGTTTTTCTGAAAACGTATACTTGCAGTTCCGTAGTTTTCCGTCATTTATTCTACTACG
>JTDE01001218.1:132599-145898 GCA_014338405.1 Paragonimus skrjabini miyazakii
CACTTGGCTGATGGTCCATACATTTGACCTGATAGGTGGTCAGGCAATAACAAAGAAATCTCGGTTTTCTCCCTCTCGATAAACGGGTCGGATGTACAAGAGTTCCTTGAGCGTTTGGCTGGCAGTTATTAGTAAGTATACCTCCGGGGTAACTATTTCAAATTGACGTAATATGTGAACAGTCTAGAAGAATACGTTTTCAACCACTATCTGAATGAAAATATTAAACGAGCATTGACACATGTTATGCTCAAGGATCTTATCGAAATCTCGTCCGAATAACTGCATCAACCAAGAGTTGAATACTTTTCACTTCCAGTTAGATTCGCCGGACAAAACGTGTTAAGGTCGAAACAATGAAATACCACAACCTTCTTTTTATTCAACTTGATGGCTTTAATCGAATCCGCTAGTGCATATTACCCCTAAGGGATATCTGTCATTATAACATGAAAGACAATGATATCAACGTTGCACCTGGGCAGTAATTTCTTCGGCAGTTTGTCTTTCACAAGTCTCCCTTCAATTCTAACGAACCTATCACTTACTATAGTTAGATTAATTTGAACACATTTTATACTGAAACGCGCGGATTGAGAACTTTTGTCAACGGGTTTGGCTACTCTATCCCAGTGCGTGCGCACACAACTTCAGGCTGACTACTGAGTTCATCGCAGATGAGATAACCGACTTGTCACTTGGGTGGCTTCATGAGCAATCAGGTCTCCGGTGTTTCCAACTGACCAGACAAGTAGTTCGATCCGGTGAGATCTTAGTTAATTGTACTGTTGACGCCAAATCTGAAAGCCTGTGAGACACATAGACCTATGGGCGCATGAACTGTGCAAAAGAGGCGTGTCTGCTGTAGTGACAGATGATTACGCTACATTGTGTCTCTGGTTCGTATACAGAGACAAGAAATTGATTGTCGTAAACCATCATCTCCATAATTTTGATGTTATTTTTTCAACATATTCCTGAGCATAAAGGATAACGAAACATTACGCTGTTTCGCCCGCCAAGGTAAACTTTGCGTGGAATGTTCGTTCATGATTTACCAGGCTGCTCTCAGTCCGCCACTCTGCTTAAAATTTGAAATTTTACGGGTTACCTTTAAACGCGTCACTTAGAAACAAATGCATAGTGTTATGCTTATAGATGAAGAGCTCATCAATCGCAAAGGTAGTTGGGCTATTTCAAAAGAAAAGCAAATCATCCTGATTTGTTCAAGTCTCATAGGCGTTCTGGCATTATGAGTAGTTTGCAGTGCTCCAAGTGTTTTGTCCGCTTTGGTGAACAAGTCCCGTTACGTAATCAAAAAATCAGATTAAACATTTATTAGATTGTCGTGAGCAAGCAACGTCATTTGACCACATCTTTCGCTGTTGTACTCATTACCAGCAATTCAAAAAATTCATTCAGGTGAGACATATGACCGCACAACCAAATCACATGCAACGCTGTCAGGCATAACCACACCCCAGTGAAAACAACTAGACTATCGGCACCGGGTTGTTATAAACATGTTCAGTATTCGACGACCTTGTACATTCTCGTAAAGTACGTGAGTTCAAGTGCCAATGCATCCGATGGGCTTCCAACCTAAATGGTCAGCACACTCAGTATTGGGTCGCCATGGTGAGTGTGATCAACAAACCGTTTCAGAGAGAGGAAACAGGTAGTAGTAATATGCGATGCTGGTGGTGTTTTAAAGATTATCCATAATCTTTGGTGGGTAGTGAATGTCTCTAGCAACTTCCGGTGGCGTTAGAAACTGCAACACATATTGCATCCATATATTTGACTCGCTCTTTAATAAGTCTTAGACAAGTAGTTGGAAATGTTTTAAATATCTTAGCGTTGAGACGAAATGGTGCGTTAGATAAGTAAAACCCGGTATGCTACCGTTCTGAAAATGATGCCTTGAAAACCTACTTCAATGAATCTGTGACGCTTCTGTCCACAGAAACACAAGTGTACGAGGTTGCTTATAACCAGTCGAATGCATCAAACACTGAGCTATCCTGAATAAATATGTAAGTCTTACCGGGAAACGCAGCGATTCCGCTTCAAGGATCAAGCGGACAAAAACAAATACAGCTTCCAATCCGGTCAAACCCATAATGGCACGATAATATTTTCTTGTATAAAACATCGCCTTTAGCCGCTTACGTGCCAAGACACATTTTCCTGATCGATGCGCACGTATTTCGTGCTTCCGTTGAGCAATCAAGTTTGAATCCACTTCGTCCCCGGTTGGTCCAATGAGCGCGCTTACTCTGGACTCCTGTCCGGAGGCATGACGCTCGTAGCGGGACATCTTAGTTAACTGTTATCACAGTACGTGCTTAAAACCCACGTAACTCATCAAGCTAAAATGCAAAATAGAGTTTAAAAAATGTGTGTCAGAAAGAAAGTGTCAGAAAGCGTAAACGGTTCGTCCTCAGAAATCTTTGTTTTTCAACAAAGAGTTTTAGTAGTGAGGTGTATCGATATGTATAGAGCATTATGATGATAACGTATCGTTTGTATTCGTCTACAATCCATTTTGGAATTAGTTACTTCATTACACGAATGCACAACAGTATGAACAACAATTGAACACGACGGCTGTTACAACACGCCAGCGTCGGTGCATTTCATCAATACACAAAAGATGCCGATGCAATGAGTTGTATTTGCATGGCACTAGCATTGTTTCTCCGTATAATGCATCAAATTTGTTTGTGATCCTTTTTCGGTTGTGTGTAATATTTTCGTGACTGTGATCAGATAAAAGTGAAAGACAAGTTAACATCTCGTAAAATTAGTTTTTCTTCATCTCAAAAATATAGGTTTACGTGTGTACGTTTACCATTCTCAGTTTTGCATATTTATGTTTTTCAGTGTGGGTCAACAAGAGAAAAAACACAAAAATACGTCTCATGAACTGAAATAATCAAAATTCAGCCGGTCAGAAATATTATAATTGGACTGATACCTTTCACAACCCATCTTATTTGGTAGCATCTTGTGAACTCACATGTGTTTGAATATAAACGAGTATAACTTTGTCTCTTGTTCAACAACATGATATCGATATTAGTCGGCATTGCTAAAATCAAACTACATGGAACTGATGATCTAGCGAATAGAAGCTTCCGCTCGTAAGATCATTTGCGCCTTATGTGTATCTCCCTCAAACTATCTACTGCGTGAATCTCAGAAGAAGTGAAATCGGACAGCAAATGTTTGTTTGTTCTAAGCCCTTTAAATCTACTCGTTTTTCTTCTTAATTTTGAGTCACAATTTTTTGCCGAGTAAATCCTTTTGTTTCAACCCTTGATTAAAAAGGCAAGTATAAAATTTGGGTTTTTGATGATCATTTCAAAACCACCTGTCTGATTTTTGTGACCACAAGAAATGTTCATCACTGAAAAATTTGCTGGCCGTCCACTTATGAACGTGATATATGAGCTTAATATGAAAACGCTTGCGCACCTTCACGGAAAGCCAGAATATTATTTTGGAAAAAATTGGTCTAAAGACATCAATCAACACTGTTGCCACACTTTTCCTAAAACCTTCAATATAGCAAATGCCAAGTTTAAAAGCCGATCAGAACCGGCTGTCTTGACTCCAATGATCGAGAGTTTCATGAAAAAAACAACTGGCCTGAAAACTTGCCCCAAAAATGTGCGAAACGTGTGTTCGCTAGAATTCTCCCTTCTTTGAATATGCTTTTGTGTGACAAGGGGTAACGAATCAGTGTGCCTGTTGTGCTATGACACGAAAGTCATGCACAATAAACGTCACATCTTCCTCCGTCTCCTGCCGGGTGTACTGTAAACCCATGAACGTTTACTTAGACCAATCCAAGGTAAAATTCAGGAAACCCGTGCAGAATATGTCATTATCTTATGATGACAAGTATCTACATCATATTACCAAAAGAAATTTTGACGAAAGCCTGCCAGTGTGTAGTCATAGAACTTCCTGAGTTTGTTGCCTATCGCGCGAACAGAACAGATTCACTATTTTATCAATCAAACGCCAATTGTGTAATATCCAAGATTCTGCAGAGGTATTCCAAACCATTATTTAAAGTATCGTTTAATGGTTAAACGAAACAGTCCATCTGGCAGTGATAAATCTCGCACGACTTAGGATAAGCTTAATTTCAAACCATTGTCGTCACAGTAACCACCGTACGCACAAAAATCAACTTGGGAATGTGCTCCATCTCCCTCTGTCGTAAGTTCCGATCCGTTCTGCTAATGTATGTCGCCACAACTGGTAGATTATAAACTAGTGGTTTCAAATTTGAAGGTCGCACAAAATTCATGAGAGAGGCAAATAAGTTTTCAGCTAACACTATTGTTTTGCTGGTTATCTGAGTTGTAGATGAACGTAACTCTAGTTTGAATGTAATTCTCCGTGATGATTCCCAATCTATTCCTGGGCGCCTGGACCGAGTTAATAAAGAAATTGTTGAACACGATTTGAAAGATACAGCTGAATTCGTTGAATCTATCGCAATCCTCAATGCACGGTACACTGTGCCCTCTCTAAGTGTACATCCGCCATGTGGCAATATACTGTCAGTCAAAGAAATATAAGTACTGTTTTGAATTAAACGTAGCCTCACTTGATCAGTATCAAACAGTCTGTAAATGATTTGAAACAATTAATTTTTTCAGCGATGACAATAATGACGTCCAGTTCAAAGGTCAACCGTACTACTGTGTGAGACGTTGCTATAGAATCACCATTAACTAGTCTTGACACACCCTGTAACATTGAGAACAAGCTTGGAAACAACAGACTGGGAAATGTTAGTGAAGAATGCGTTTCTGAAGATGGACTACGTAATAGGTTACTTGATCAAACGAAAGAACAACAGATTCTAGGAAATTAGCACAATTAGTACTTTTACTACGGAAAAAAATTATCAATTTAGCGAACGTCACTGCTGTAAGTGACAATGGCCAAAGCAACGAGGGTTTTCTAGGAAAAAACGTTATAACCGTTAAAATGCATGCATTTTCAAAGCTTTGTACAACGTGATCTGAAACACTCTTTTGTTAGGAAAGCAAGATACTAGGAGTAAACTGTTACCAATTGGTACCGAATTATGTTTACCGTTAATTTATTCATCGATACTTTCCTGGCTTCTATGATTAATAGATGGAGAACACAAATCTCGACGCCTCGCGTAATTTTTCCCAGCGAACAACTAGAGTAGTAGTAATGCTGTCCTTTCGTACAGATCAATTAAACTGACAGAAAGTTTAATTTTTTGTTCACAACCATTCCTATCAGTACTTCATGTTACAAAGTAATAGCAAACGAGATCAAGAATATAGTAAATAAATTCATTTTGCGAGAAATTCGTTTCTAAGTTTTCTCATTCAAAATTCATGTAAGATAGTCATAGTTGCATACTCCAGAGTCCTTTATATGCATACACAGATATATATACGTACACCAGGCAATTTTTAATCCATCTGATGTGCGGTAGAAAATTCAACCTGCTGATCTTATTTTAGTTCCGTTATTGGCCTACTGCTTCCCTTTTTTATAAATCTGAACATCTTATTTTTATTTGGATTGTCAGCAACCGACAGAACTATCACAGCTAACTGACATAACTAGTTAGAACTCTAACAAACCTTGTGCCTCTTGAGAAATGAATAGTCTATTTCTGTAAATTGGATTATTCATAGAACAACTGATTTCTGTTTCTTGCTTAACCCGGAGCATATAACATGACAAATGTGGTTAAATTATTGGTGAAAACAAGTTAATAAAAGTAGGTACGGCATTTTCTACAATTTACTCGCCTACTTACAGCGTTTTTTTACTAGAGTTAAATACACCATTAACACCTGAGCAAGAAGACCACGAATGCTGTAAACTGAAGGATGAGGAATGAAATTGTTCGCAGGGCGATATGAGAGGAAGTATGCAACGAAGAACAGGGTAATGTGGGTATTCAAAGTCGCTGTAGAGTTTGATAACATACCTTCGGTCACAAAACAATTCAACGTTTATATGTTATTCACAACGGAATCGATCTATTAAATGCCGACAATCACTTGTATAACCTTGCTGGAAAAAAGCGACCGGCCTGATGGTGGCCAGAATAGACCACATAAACTCCGAAAAACTGTTCACGCACTTGGGTAACACGTAAATTTACTTACAACGCATTTGCGCTGCCACTTGAATCAACTGACTTGGAAAGATGGCGATAGTTAAGTGCCTAGGTAGATGTGAATAAGTCGGTCAGAAGCATCACTCCACATTCGGTTCTCACACGAAGGTGCAGTTAATTTTAAATGTAGAAACGAGGATCTACAGAGCTATTTCGAACACAGAAAAACTTGGATTATGTACCCACTTTAAAAGATCGAACGGTCATGTTCACCAGAATCTGAGAAAACATCAAGTGGTTTATTCCACCGGATGTTGCTTGTCCTTAACGCAACTGCATATAACACCGGCACAAGTTGCTAAGGACTATAACCATTTAAAATCTGCAGGAAACAAGCGAAAATTGAAACCGTTTGGGTTTTATGCCCGGCAACAGTCCGATCAACTTGGGAATAGTGTTGAAAATTCTAGTATTCAAATGAGTTAGACAAGTGTTAATCTTGATGGGGCCTCATTACGGCGAAGGAACACAAATAGAGATGCAACACCTTGAAGGAAACTACCTTGACTTTTATAAATCAAGACACAATGGTGAACTTTGTAAGTCGATATAAGCCGCACGTTAACGGACGGTTCAGAATCAAATATCCTACGGGTGTCCAGTAAAGTTGTGTTCAACACACCGAGAAATAAACTAGTCCGTTGGTTGACGAATTTTCTTAAACTGATCAAAACAATTTTGTATGTGAAACATAAATGATACTTATAAAACTTGCAACTGTTAACAGGGTTTGAGGTGGTTTGTCTGTGTTTGTTTGTATGTCCGGTTAACGTGGAGTTCCTATTTACTAATAACCCCATACCAGTCATCGCTCCTAGTATTTGTGGCGTTGTCTGAAAGAACACTCAGCCTTTTTCTATCTCAGTTCTCGGACCAAAGTCAATATAATCTTCTGCTCCAAAAATTGATGTATAACTTTCTGAAATTTGCATTTTTCCAGTGAACGGATTTGCAATTGGTAGCCTCCTGAGTACGTATCTGATAAACACCCGTAAAGCTCATGTGCAATAAGTGTTTCATTGAAAGTCTTCGGTTACTCTTACATGGGGACGATGTATAAACGTGATTCCAGCAACTTCTGACGATTCTGTTTATTCAAGTGAGTTATTATCTAGGTTACCTCAAGCCCATGTCAACCTGAAGCTTACTATTTGAAAATTTAATGGTTGAATCTCTTAGCTTTCTGAATGTTCTAGTCAACTACATATGCTATAGTTTTGGCTGTCAGACGCTGATTTTCTAAATGCGTGAGAAACAGTTACTCCGCCATTGCGCCAACCTAAGCAGACACATATCACATCGTTTATTATCATCACCTAAGTTTGTCTAATCAGTCAAAGCGTTACTTTAAAGTTTTATAGCTTGTTCTGAAGTCAAAAAAAGTAAGAAATTATTAAAATATGAAAGTCATTATGTACAGCAAAAACACGGAAAGCAACGTATGACCAACTAAAAACAATGGTTGTGCTTAAATAACAGAAAACCCACATTATGCCTATACCCCAACTTCTTCATAAACTAACTACCAGTGGCTTTTAATCATACCCTTGTATTTACACAGACCATGCAGCTGACCTCTTCCCATAGAACACACTGAACCCAAGTTTTACTTTCATAAGAGCTAGTCTTTATTGCACACAACTAGCAAAGTTTTACGTCACTAAGCTCACGATAACAGGCCGCAAAATAATTAAAATTTCATTCATCGTTTTTATATAAAACGTTGTCACACTCAGTGATGAAGCAATTGAAAATCAGTTGGTAACACCATGCCTGGAAAATACATTCGATCTAATAAGGCACATTATTTTGGTATAAAAAGTTTGCCCAATAAGTACAGCGCACTGGAATAGTAAGTGTAAGAATCAGATTAAACGTCTAGTATGTACAAATTAAAGAATGTTTAAATTTGGGTAGGTCTAATAAACTACCTTTCTTGTGAGTTTATGATCTCATTTTGATATGAGACAAAACATACCGTTTCAGAGCATAATCTAATACAAAAGCACAAATACATTGCATTTCATTAGTTAGAATGTATAACTGCAGATTATTTTGTATTCACCGCAAGGTAATTTGTAACAGCTTTAATCTGTCTGTCAGAGTTTTTGTAGACACAACCAATGAAGATTCTCTCTCAGTATTTGGACTGAAACAAGGAGAATTTTACCTAATCACAAAAACGTTGTCGTGTCCTAAATGTTTTCAATACATGTGGCTGGTCACAGAATCATCACAGGAAATGTCCTAGAAGCAGAAACCCATTCAATTTTCAACCGCTACACAAATGGTTTAATCACAACCCTCGCAGACTGTACCGCTATATGGATAAATTGTGTATGCACCGTACGTAATGTACTTCTATGATAACTCCATATATTTTAGTAGATACCTTTGAAGGTACCCGGATGGATCTATGGATGCCGATGACGGAAAATAATGACTGATCCTATTAATAAAAAACAGCTGAAATTAAACAGTTAACGGATAGTAGTGTTCAGTTTATGTAATTATTAATAAAAATAGCATGATTTGATAATATCCCAGCTTTTCTTGTATGAACAGGTGATACTCCAGCGGCCAAAATGAACTTGGCTTCAACCACGCGATTTGTGAAGAGACTTACTGACGACGTAGTATGACCAGTTATGAAAGCAAACTATAAGTAATAACCAAAAACCAACAGTTACCTGATACGTCTCAGAACAATACCCAGCGTATAATCTAATACACCGTGATGACCAAACCCTGCTTGCTTATGCTGAGAAGGCTGATCTGGATAGGATTAAATGCTGTATAAACAGCTGAACGGCGTACTGGAATAGACGATTGTTCGTGACCATCCTTACAACTTCCTATAACAACATATGGCGTTTTGCTACAGAAATTTAACGGTAAATGAAAATGAACGACACAGTGTTATGCATTACTACTTTGCACGCATGTTCAAATTATCTTAGGAACAAGGCGCGCTATAAACTAATAAAATAAACCTAAAATAACACGTTTGAAACGCTGAATCTTCCTTAATATCAAACATGAAAAAGCGAGACCGTTAGAATGAATTGTGTTTTATCCTGCTTCTCGAAAGATTTTCGACACCCTTACATGAATTCAGCTAATCCTATCCTCGCACTCAAAACGAGTTTGCTTCTCTATCTCAGGCTACCGGCGTTACACTATGCGTTAAAATAGGATTTTTCAGTTTTCCAATTAAGTTATATTTAATTTTCAGGCTTACCTTTCAAGAATTTTGTGAACTAATCTTCATCCGTAAGAACGAATGTGAGGTTACTGTAGATTTTGAAATCTTTCCTACTTTCTATGCTTTTAAGACGTATTCTAGGTCAATCTTTTGAAAGTGATTTTTGGCTGCTTAGATAACTTGGTTGAAAATGCATTGTTTCCATGTTTTTGCACCCCATGATGATCGCTCGAACTCAGCTGAAAGAAACTGAGCTCCATCAGCTCATATCACTCCGTTCTGTAAATTGAACTGTACTGGGTACAACTGTCATCAAAGTAATTATCGGTAGTTATCATCGCACCTAGCTACAACTATCTTGTATAACGCAGGAAGTTAGATTGTTTAATTGGAAAAACATACTTTGTTTTTAAGGTGACATTGCTTCGAATGATGTGCAATTTAAAAGGATAGGTAACAAAGAAATTGATTCATTAGAATTGCATGGACACAAGTGAACCAGATTTCTCTGCAAGAAGGCGAAGTTTTATGCGCGGTGAAAGTGGGCTAATAGAAGAAGTATATAACCCAACTCTTTATGATTTACGTACAACAGAAATCCAGTTAAAATATTTTGTGTAATGTTTGAACATTTATACTTCCAATGACGGACATCGTTTGTTCGTTGAGCAGGGTTAGTTTTGCAGTTAATTCAGGGATATATTGTATGTCTTATAATGGAGAATGAAGCCGAGTACATCTGTTGTTGCAATTCATTCAGGATGTCGTAAAAGCTGTTGGACCAATTAACAAATGTGAAGAAAAGTGTAACCATAAATCACTTTTATGGGCTGCCCTCCATTTTGTCTTAACCTTGCGCAAGAAGTAATACGGTATGATTCCGCCTTGATCGTTGGGGTCGACTCAAAGAGACCGCTCAATTTTTGGTGCATTGTTCTTTCTTGACGTTTTTGCACATAGTCGAAGTAATTATTTATTTTCACCGCTGGAACTGTAAAACTGTTGGGTTCAGGCATACGCTTACTGACACTAGCAATAAAACATACACCGGCTGGTCAGGTCAGATGGCCAAAACTTTCTGTCGAACAGCATAACGAAGGTTCTCTGCCGGATGTAGCCCTTACGGTTTGTGCGAGATCAACGACTCCATTATGTGTTGGTCAGTGAAAAAGTTGTGTTCACAAGCTTACTTTTTCTGGTTGTCTTTGCTTGGGCATATGGACATGTATTTACCTGAAAGTTATCTGGTGTAGTCATATCATTGTGCCTTAGATCTCTCAAAAGAACACTTATAGGTCCAAAGACTTAAAATCAATATCCACTAAATATTACGGCCTAAGAGGTAACTTGATTTTTCAAAATTACCTACCTTTCTCCGTTGATTTGTCCCCCAATAACTCAGCCCTGTGAAGAGTATTATTTTCCGACATATCCGACTTAATTTTTAATTACTGTGAACATAATTCGTGACAAAAAGATATCTAGTACGGGTTCTAGCAAAGATTCAATGTGAGAATTGATGCTTATTTCTAGCCTGCCGAAGGCTAACTGTGGTCCTAGACTTAGCGCAGTGAATAAACAATGGATTACGTAAATGAACAGCACACTGTCTGTGTCTAAGTCCAACATCCCATCATCGGATGCAAAGAATGCAGTCAAGCGTGGTGAGAAGTTTACTACATACTATCACTTTAGTAAACGCTTTTCAAAATGGTCATCCCAGCTCATCACTGAAGTACAATTTCGTTCTTGAAAAATTCAGAGGTCAACTTTCATCAACTCTAAGTCTCTGGATTGTCTTGAATGCACTCATCACTCAATGAAAGTCTATAATGCGACAATTCCACCCCAGTAGTACACAGTCACCATAATTGTCATCATCATTAGGGCCATGAGCCTGACCGGAAAGTATTGTCGCATGCGACTTGTGCGAGGTCCGTACTGACTGATAAACCTTGGTAAGGGCCATGTAGAGTTTCACATCCGCAGCATGAACACTGTAATTGGAATAATATGGGAAAATTTCACTGACGTCAATTTTTGCGGAGTACATTGTGTCACTTAGTTGACTGATCGAGTGTTGGCTTTATTCCGGTGGTTGAGGTATATGGACTTAGTAAAAGGCTTTGGACGTGTGGGGTCATTTATCCTTCCGCAGGCAGACAGTGAATGTCTTAGGAGTAAAACAACTCAATATTTCATCCGCACTGTTTAAACTGGACGTCCAATTCTACTGTAATCGAAAGCCGTTAACTCCGGTTAATGGTGTACTTTGTTCTCACACCATAATTTTTTCATCACATCGCGTCCACAGTTCGTGTTCATATTGTTCGAACTGTCTTTGAACGAATGACGACTTAGAAGTGTGCATAAGTGCGCCTGTGAAAACAATGTAAACATTTCAAACATTTCAAACAATGTGTTTCCTAATCACTATATCGCACAAACTATTTATCAGTCCTTCATTTACAGCCCAGCTCCTGTTAACTGTTAGGTCCGCAACACATGTGAAAATGTATCTGTCAAAAGAATTTTTTGGTTTGCGGCGAAATCAAAAACAGGTCAATCTTGGTAATAAATGGGATAACTGGTCACACCCTGGAAGGGTTCTCTTCCCTGTATGGTGCCCGCACGGGGCTCGTGCGATACAATGACCCGTGGCTGATACATTCTTATTACGACGATCAGCGTTTAGTTAAACGATACGCCCTCATATAAGGTGAGGACAGGCGAAGCGGCGAGTCATTTCTAAACGTCCCCAGCAAGACACATTGCTTCCGAACGAACCCCTCAAACAACTATTAAACTATACTGGTTGTGAAGTAACTTCGATCAACACCGGAAAACAGGAATGGAACACGCGCTCACACTTGATATACATAAACAAATAAGTGTGTTCATGTCGATAACACTGATGTTTTTCAACAGTCATTTGTCATCAATGTGCAAATTATGTACATTGCAATGTGCACATGCATGTGTACACTGCAAGCGAGTTCATGCTGATGACGCCGATGTTCTCCATCAGTTGTTTCTAGTTAATGCATAAATCGTACACATGTGTGCATGATTTATGCATTAATTCGAAACAACTGATGGAGAACATCGGCATCAGCAACACAAGCTCACCTAATCGTTTACCTGTACTAAATGTGAGTTTGTAGAAATTATTATCTGTGCACTCGTTGACACAAGGTCAAATGTACTCGAACTAAAACGGAACTTACGTGCGACGCGGTAGTGTCAAGGTCATACTGAAAAATAAATCAATTACGTCAACCAAACTGTAGATTTTCAGCGATTTTCAAAGATTTCTTCACGGGTTCGAAGTTGGAGACTCAAGTCACCCGGATCCAGTCAGTTTGTCCGTTTCGATGTCAGCGGTGTTCTGTTAACCTAAATCAGGGTGTAGCACCGCTTTTAGGGGTTACAGGGAATACCGAGAACAGGGTAAAATACTAATCTAGTGAACCATAGTAAAACACTAATCTAGCAACTTCTTAAGTAAGTGAGAATCTAATAACATTTTGAAGCGGTCCCTAGAAGAACAGCTGACAACCCCTAATGGAAGGTCGTTCCGGTGATTAATAACCCTATAAGAGAAGAACTGTTGCCTAAGGAAGATCCGGGGTCGAAGCTTATAGAGCTTCTTGTCGTGACCCCTGCGACTGTTATCAACTGCTGTGGTGAAGAACTGGTGCACAGGTCCTGTGCTAAAGAAAAAGTGCGTTAGGATTAAGTCGCCGCGGAGTCTTTGAAATTCAAGTGGATGAAGATCAATAATTTCAAGACGAGACTCGTAAGAGAAATGCCGCAAGCCAGTGACCATTTTAGTGGCTAATCGCTGGACACGCTCGATGGCGAGTATATCCTTCTTCAAGCCGGTGTATACGACTTG
>JTDE01001218.1:146708-163657 GCA_014338405.1 Paragonimus skrjabini miyazakii
CGAGAAGAAATGCTTGAGGATAGCGCGTTTTAACGGGCGCTCCATTGCCATGCATGGGATGCTGGTGAGGCTGATCGGCCGATAGCTCGCAGGAGAATGACGATCTCCTGCCTTAAATATAGGTGTGACAATTGCTTCTTTCCATGCCTCCGGAAGAGTGCTGGTTTGGAGTGTCTGATTAAACAAACTATGGAGGGGCACCGCCAAACCAAGGGCCGCTTCTTTCAGGATCCAAGGATGGATCCCGTCTGGGCCCATTGCACTATAAGTGTTAATCTTAAGCAAGAGATCCTGAACGTCAACCACAGAGAATTCAGCTTTTGGAAGTGGGCATTGGACATTTCTCCTCGGAACAATCGGATGCCAGCTTGCGGGAACCACATTGTAGACTGCTGAATAGTAATCTCTGAAAATCTCAGCAACCACCTGAGGGTTGGGGTAGGTTTCCTCGTCGGGAAGCCGCAGAGAAAGTGTTGAGGGTCTAGCTTTTCTCTGGCGACGCATGTACTCGAAGAGAAAATTTTTATTCTCCCGAGCTACCAGTAGGATTCTTGTCTGTGCCTGTTTGGTATGTTGACGGATTTCCCGCCTGCATCTGTTTCGTACAGGGCGAAAGGCCTCTAGATCCTCCGGCTTGCCCGATAGTTTTTGCTTAGAGAATAGACGAGGACGTACGTCAAGAAGACGACGTATGTTCCGCGAAAGCGGTGAGCGAGATAAGGACTTCCACAGTTTACGAAGAACAAATGCCTCATCAGCTTTGTGAATAGCATCTTTAAAAGAAAGATAGTTGCTGTTCACTGAATTGGACACGAGTTTGAGTGTACTTAAAAATGTCTTCAGCGCGCCAAAGTTAGCTTTTTGGAAATTTCTGAAATTTCTGCTACGGCATTTTGTAGCCTGTAACAGATAAAGTCGAAGGCAAGTAACATGTGGTCACTATGTCCCAGCGATGGGTTGATGACCACTCTATCTACCAGATGTGCTTCATTTGTAATAACAAGATCAAGCAAAGAGGGTGTCTGTCCTGGACGGTACCGTGTAGGTAGCTCGACATGTTGTGTCCAGGCTTTTTCATGGATCAACATTCCTAGGCATTTCGAAAATCCGTAGTCAGAGTCCTCATGAGGAGCAGCTATATAGTTGAGTTTGGGTGCGTTGAAGTCACCCATAAGGAGAAGATGAGAGAAACGCTGTGTAGACGAGAGATAATCTACGGCGGCAAGAATGGTCTCGTCGTCAGATGCGCCGCACGACGGCAATCGATAAATAACACCGACAAGGAGCGTATCACGATTACGAAGCTGGAGTTTTAACCAGAGCCCGTCACACTTCTCTGGGGAGGTAAATTCACCTATGACAGTTGGTGTTGGCAGCGTCTGGCTTAGAAAGACAGCACAGCCTCCCATGCGTCCACGTGAGGAGTCTGTTTGGTACAGTGAGTATCCAGGAACATGCAGTTCGTTATCACTGATATCTGCGGAAAGTCAGGCTTCCGTTAAAGCAAGAATATGAGTACAAGTTTCGTGTACCAACTGTCTGATTTCAGGTAGTTTGTTTAAAAGACCCAGACAGTTAGTGTACACGCACCCGAGGGCTACCTCCTCGTTTGGCTAGGTGCAAAAAGAGACTGAAGAACTCGAGGGGGAGTGTGTAGACAGCGTCAGAGTTTCCTGAGCCCTCTTGGATGGTTGCGGCCGTTTCTTCACCGCCTGAGCATATGTAAGCGTTTCTGTGGGAAGCTTCTTCCGTTTCTGGTTGCTCATGTTTGATGGATTGTGGACCGCCTTCACTTTTTGAAGTACTAAGTGGGTGGCTTGCAATTTTGCAACCCCCGAAAATTTAGTTGTGGTTTTCGGTCAGAAGAGAACCTAGGAAGAAATGAGGGTGACCCGGCAGAGGGAAATGCGGCTAGAATGAGCCAAGTATGAGCCTTTCTAGAAGCTGGAGGTGACCCAAACAGACTCATTGGATTGTAAAGTTTAGGAATAAAGTAAGTTTGGGTAGAACTTTTTTAGGTCAGATGGTTGGAGGTTTAGAGCACGACTGTTGCTTTGTGGCCTCTTTGAGGGCTAATGGTTCAGACCCGTGCAGCCCCAAAGATGATTGACCATCCACGGGAATAGGGGCAGTCGTCTTTGGTGAAATCAAACAACGTGGGGAACATCAAAAGACATGCATTTTCGTGTCACATTCTCCGTGGAAGAGGACCAAATAACTAAAAGTGGTGACCCAAATTTGGAAAATAGTTGCAGTAATTTAGTTCAGTTCTGTCCACAAGAACTGGCTGCTAGCAGCCTGGTGGTCCGATTTCTTGCGCTGGTAGACAACAGCCTCCCGCGCTTCAGTTGTAAGGATCCCTTTCCATGTTTCGTCTGCCTGATGCCCGTAACTTACAAGAGCAAGCAGGCTTGTACAAAAAGATAAGGAAGAAGAACGAGAGGACGAAAAAACAATTGCGTGCATGTTGGTTAATAAAACAGAAACAACCGTACTGAAATGATCACGCATGCGTACACATCCGTACACACTCATTTTGAAACAACCGACAACATACATCTGGTACATGAGCTATATCTGTTACGCTTATGTGTAACTGCGACAGTTCTGTGGCACTCTAATTGTGCAGTACTAAGAGAGGAGATACTGCTGTACCTGCACATTGAAACGAGGAGTTGCGGACTACATACTCACATGACAGCTTACTGTCATTGTGGACAAAAAAGGGCAATTGTGTAGTTCGCCGATATGGTGTTTCAAGGCCGAACCGAGTTGAAAACGGCCATTTAGGCGCGAAAAGATATTGCTCAAATTTTTCGTGAAATATTAAAATGCGTATTACGGGACAAATATATAGATTTCTTCGAGTATACTAGTGGTGTTGCAATGAGAAAAAACAGGTGTACCTAAAAATCACCCATATTCGCACTTTTGTGGGAAAAAATGTGTCGCCATTTTTTTCGATAAAACCATAATGTTGGCTTTCCTAGTCGATTTTACGTTCTGAAACTGCTTTCGTTGAAATTTTCGTGGTGGAATACATCCTGACATCTTGCGGAAATGCTCAATTCTGCGCGGTTTTGGAGATATAATAGAATTTGTAATTCTCAACCACGTTGTGTTCACATCGCATTGTACACCAAATATCACAATAATTCATAATGAAAACTATGTCGCCACGGTTTTTGCCTACTTACACATCGGAATTACATATTCAGCCTGTTTTCCCGCTAGCATATTTGGTGAGAAACGGTCTACCCTATCACTTGATTGTTTCTACCTACGGTGTGGTGTAAACATGCATAACATGTCCCACCCTATCATTGAAAACGTGCGTTTTGTTTCGTTTATTGATCATGCTTCAAGGTAGCTGGCCGTATGTACACGAGTCAATGCTCACTTATCCGACGGACGGTGACCAAATAATCTCCTGAAAGTGTGACTGTAACTGCCGTTCGTTCGATCCAGCTATAGAACGGAAATGCTCCCTGGTTTTCTATGTTCTGTGTGTGAATCTCCATTCGTCCGTGATGATGATGGTGTTCGGCTGAAAGCAAATGAATGAAATAATGTAGCAGGCTTAACTGGACATGTCTTCGGATGATGGGCAATAAGGTGGCTGTATTCCGTCTGTTCCCAGGGCAGACCGCCATGAACGCCTTCCGCGTTTCTGCTTCGGAACAGCCTCCTTGTCTGCACACTTCGAGACCTAAAGCGAGTTCTGCAAAATGCAGTACAGTTAAAGGGAACTACCGTCCGGCAGTATCCATAGCACCACATCCGGATGTTGGGCCCACCGCAGTTACTACGACAATCTCATCATCGCACAAATGCTTACCATCAGGACTGCAACTCCGTGTTCTAAGCATGAAGTTCAAACACGCCAACCAACTTACTTTCCTTGGATAGTGCACTCATCCGGCGCTAAAATGTCACTAACATCAGGCCACAGTGATGACCCGTGGTCTGACAGCCGTGGAGCCCCAGGTGTGGCACACCGGGATCCAACAGGTGGTGTATGGGCGGGCAGAAAATAGGATAACGTACTGGCAGCCGTCAGTGAAGTCTGCAGCCGGGGAAAAGATAGACCAACAGTCATCCGATTCGTAAGTATCCATGGCTCGAAGATAGAGGGGTTGTATCTGAAACGGTAGAAGTGGAAATCAATGTTTTCATCAGATAAATAACGAGCATCAAAGTTGGTCACCGTCCGTCGGATAAGTGAGCATTGACTCGTGTACATACGGCCAGCTACCTTGAAGCATGATCAATAAACAAAACAAAACGCACGTTTTCAATGATAGGGTGGGACATGTTATGCATGTTTACACCACACCGTAGGTAGAAACAATCAAGTGATAGGGTAGACCGTTTCTCACCAAATATGCTAGCGGGAAAACAGGCTGAATATGTAATTCCGATGTGTAAGTAGGCAAAAACCGTGGCGACATAGTTTTCATTATGAATTATTGTGATATTTGGTGTACAATGCGATGTGAACACAACGTGGTTGAGAATTACAAATTCTATTATATCTCCAAAACCGCGCAGAATTGAGCATTTCCGCAAGATGTCAGGATGTATTCCACCACGAAAATTTCAACGAAAGCAGTTTCAGAACGTAAAATCGACTAGGAAAGCCAACATTATGGTTTTATCGAAAAAAATGGCGACACATTTTTTCCCACAAAAGTGCGAATATGGGTGATTTTTAGGTACACCTGTTTTTTCTCATTGCAACACCACTAGTATACTCGAAGAAATCTATATATTTGTCCCGTAATACGCATTTTAATATTTCACGAAAAATTTGAGCAATATCTTTTCGCGCCTAAATGGCCGTTTTCAACTCGGTTCGGCCTTGAAACACCATATCGGCGAACTACACATTTGCCCAAAAAAGAGATAGGTTAAAAGCAAAGAACATGTTTAGGGATAGTTCAATCCATTTGAAACCCCCGATTACTCAATGACGATTCATAAACACACCAATACTGAGATAGTCTGACGTAAATTTCTGAGCGGTAAGGGGGATGGAGCAGAATCTTACATCCCCCTTGCCCCGCTGCCTCACCTGGTAGGATCAATTTTGTAGCCTTCGGAGTTGAGGCATGTGCGTGTGGTACTATTTATTTATTACTTTTTTTGAAAAATAATAATAACCCTATTCAAATAGTTTTGACCTAATAACCTCTCTATTCCGGCTCGATGTATCTTTTTGTAACCTGTTAATTGCAGCCTCTGCTGTTTTTTTAAATAGACGAAGACTACACATACAATATAGTTCAGTACCAGGGATGGCGACATTTTTGTCGGTGCTATCTTGTCTTATGGTCTGCATCTGCCAATCAGTCATATCAAGAGGCCGTCATGAGCTGTCAAAAACAGATAAAGGAATGAAGAAATTGATATATATAAATAAGAAAAATGAAAGTTTCCTATGAACGCCAGTATCGGATTTAAAACTAAAACAGCGGTGTTATTAACTTGAAGAGAAGGAGGGTTCGGATTACAGAGTGAAGAATATATAGTGTAAGGCTCTAGCTGTTAATGACCAGGAGTGATAATCCCGACACTATCCGCACGAATGATGAATAAGTTGCAGTCCATCTTTTCGAGCTATGCACCACAATACTTGTGTACAACCAAATAATAAGGAAGGTTTGAACATTACACTTTAAAAAATTTAGTAGATAAGTAATATCTGTATATATACTTAAAAATGTCACATTCGCAGCTACATATAAGCATTTGCCTACCTCTAGATAAAGCTACATACAACATAGTTGGCGGCATCCGAAACGGGTTAGCCTAGCACAGTGGTCAAAGCCATAGGACGCCTGCGCTTTAAACCATCACCCCAAGTGGCTTGTGCTGCACCACTTGCGGTTCCACTCACACACCACGTATCCAGTCTAAACTCGGAAAAATAAGATCAGTAAGTGTGTGAGTGTGGCCTTTGTGTCCAGCTGTCCATTGCTGGTTAGCCAATTGAATGGCTAGCACGAAAAGGAAACTCTTACCTCTCGGAAAATAAGCAATGAGAGAGACTGCAATGACAAGATCTATACTAGGAAGAAATATGCACGAAATGTAATACAAGAAGCATTTCAGTATGCGAGTGCATGCTAGTGCATTCCGGAGAGGATAAAGTTGGAAAACAAAACTCAAAGTTCAACTACGAAAAGATCAGACAGAGATTCATCATTCAACACACCAACAAAGCTCAAGAGAAGAGTAGGTAGAAGATGACAGACACCCCAGTATCTGGAAAGAGGAGCGGATTAGTCGCCAAACGACCATGGTCTTGGTCGATGCAACATAGCTGTATACACTCGACATATATACAGAGTTACATCACACACCAAATCTAAATTAGGTCAGGAAACACCCGGTTTCAGACACGGTCAAGCCCACACTTGAATACTTCTACCGTTGAAGCTTCGAGAGTATGATGAGTAAATTGTTCCACGCGTTCACTACTCTGTGAGAGAAGAATGGAGCGCGGGCACCCTTGTTTTCCCTCCGTTTATGGATCATAACACGGTGCCTTCTCACTTGGGGCATTTTCACTGGCCGAAAAAAATACTAGGTGGTACATCAGTAAGAATTGCTAGGATCTTGAAAGCTTCTATCAAATTTCCACGGAGCCTTCTTCGTTCACCGGAGAATAGGCTAAAAGTTTTCAACCTGCTAACAGAATCTAAGGGCTTCATGCTCCGTATCAACCTAGCAGCTAACCTTTAAGCAATTTCAAGGCGTTGCTTATCTTTTTATAAGTTTGGACTCCAGGTCTGGATGCAATACACCAGCTAAGGCCTAACGAACGTTTTGTACAACGGAATCAGTACTTACGGCACTCTGGATGAGATGGCTCTCATGAGCTGGAAAAGCGGGCCTCCTAATTTCTTCGCTACTAGAGCGCACCGCGCCGTGGGTTCAAAGTCACTCTGGATTAGAACTCTAAGGTCTCTGGATTCAGTGACTTACTTCAACGTGCCTGGATTACATGAACTGGGAAACTGTCTTTGAGTAGAACTGTAACCATCCTTAATCATGTGCAGGCACTTTTCTGGATTGATGGGCAAGTCCCATTTTGCCGACCAGTCGGATGGCTTTACCAAGTCAGATTGGACTAGATTCCGATTTGGATTTCTGACAATATTCAAATCACTGATGAGCAGTCGGGGATTTGGTTAATTTCGAGTTGCACATCACCTACAATTGATCGCAGCTGTCGCATTCCCACAAACCCCAGTCGGCCCCTTTCGAAACTAAGCACTAAACTCAAATTTTGCTTTAATTAGATCTCGTCAATGCATATCCTCGCCACTGCCGGGACTAGAACTCCGTTCACGCTGTTCATGAAGCAACCGTGTTTACAATTGCGCCATTGGCCTAACATCAGGTGAGACGATCGGGCAACCTGATCATTACTCACGAGCGAAAGTGGTTGAGTGTTCACATATGATAATTCAGTCGTGCCTAAGGTGAGGTCTATGGCGCAGTGGTAAACGCGGTTGTTTCATGAACAGCGTGACCGGAGTTCTAGTCCCAGCAGTGGCGAGGATATGCACTGACAAGCTCTAATGAAAGCGAAACTCGAGTTTAGTGCTTAGTTTCGAAAGGGGCCGACTGGGGTTTGTGGGAATGCGACAGCTGCGATCAGTTTTGGGTGATGTTCAACTGGAAATATTCGAATCGTCAACAAACATACAATGCGGAGATGATGGGGATTATAGTCAGGTCGTTTACGTAAACTAGAAACAGTAGAGGTCACAGTACTGACCCTTGTGGCACTCAGCTAAATACCGGGTATAACTGTTAGCTGGATTCACCGACATTGACTTTGAACACCGTGATACTGAACAAATCCGCCATCCATCGAAACATAGTCGACACTACTCGGTAATGCTGCAGTTTCAATAGTAGTAATCGATGAATCACCGAGTCAAATGCCTTTCCGAAGTCCAGGTAACATACTTCCACAGGTTTGCTCCTATCCAAATGTTGTGTTATTTCATCCAGAAAACATAACAGGCTGGAAAGACAAGACCTTTTCGTAGCGAATCCATGTTGGTTCGCATCCAACAGCTTATTCTCGGTTAGATGCTTGGCAATCTTTTTTCCTAATAGCAGTTTTGCACACTTTCAGCAGAATGCAGATGAGACTCACTGGTCGATAATTACCAGTTGCCTCTTTGCTTCCATCCTTGTGCAGAGCAATGACATTTGCTTCACGCCAATCCTGGACCACTCTACCTCCGTTGATAAATTGGCTAAGCAGGTTGGTTACCGGAACGGATAATACACTGGCTAGTGTACGGATGATAGCCGCGGGAATACCATCTGGTCCCGAGGCTTTATGAGTGTCCAACTGCCGCAGTATATTCTCTATCGCATGAGATGTGATGTCTCCGTCAGTCATTTCTGCGATCGGCACAGAAGGTATGTCCATGTATTATTTTGTGGCTGATGGCGGAAGATTACATCGCTTCAGCTCAATTAAACATATTTTTAGCTCCCAGCACTTGGTAGCTCTTGCTTACATCCATGTTTGGTTCGGTCTTCGCTTGCACCGACAGGTTAAGAAGTAGGAATCTCCATTTCTAGTAATAGCGGTGAGAAACATTTATTTTCATTACTTCTAGAAAACGGCACCGGTTGATATGATGCTGGTAAATAATTTAAAAGCAAGATAACCACCGCTGAAAACACACCATCAGAGGAACTCCTGGTCCTTTCGGCTTTGCAGACCTAGGAGGGTTGGCTGAGATTATACGTCCTTTCTAGAGATGGATTTCCTTCAATCTTCAAAGTAATGCCACCATAAACAAAACGGAAGCTCACGGCTGGTGGCACACCAAGCAGCATATTTCAAAATTAACTGAGATAAATAAAGATGTCAAACTTTAATCTGCTTTGGGATCAAATTCTACAACTATTGCCTTGACAGAACGGAAAGCCAGAGACGTGGAGAGAACACCGTAGTGCCAATACTAAGTTATATTTCCGTGTGATGGTTTTATTCACTTCAAGCGACCGAGTCTGTTAACGTTAGAAACCTTACCATTCAAAAGAAACAAGCGAACAGGATGTTGCTGGGCAAACTTCACAGCCGGTCGTGTTAGATGCGGTTTACACTCGAATGCAATAGCCGAGTTCGAATCTACACCTCCAGTGATATGCGAATAGTTAGATGGACGTTCAAAGCATGTATACAGAAAAGACAGATCGTCAACTGAATCCTCAGAAAATTACATATTCTCGTGACGCTTTAACCTGGCGGGTGAGCTATGTTTCTAGCAAGATATTCGGTAATCGAAGGACATAGATCATAGAAGAAAGGAAGGGCTGTAAATGCGTTTTTGAGTAATAAATGATAGAAAGATTTTGCCACTTATAAGATGGGACAGTGGATAGTAGCTTGTGTTCACGTAAGGCTTCACTAATATTAGCAATAGAGTAAAACAGACAAGGACAACATGTTTAGGATATTAATACAACTGGATGAAACTACCCTGGCTGTCAGCTAACTTGTACATTATCTCGAAATTTTGACTATCACCATAAGTTTGATTTTATTTAAATTACAGTCGTTAAGGTTGCTATTTTTGGCCACAGCCTGTACTATTCGTTATCAAATCCTTGAATGCAGAGGTTTGCTTTCATTGTGCTGTAAGCTCCGAACTGTCGGTTGAAATGTATGTCCTGTTCCGTTCAGGCATTCGACTCCTCCGGATCTTAAAAGTTCATTGGATGGAAATAATCCGCAGACGATCACTTCCGCCACTTTTCACCCCTGTGGAAAAAATGGACGTTAACATACTTCATGGACCTCTTTTTGTTTGATTCCTTCGTACAGCTTAGTCAACAGTTTATCGATTAGTATTTTCTTAGCCTTTACTAAGGCGGGGAAGTTCAGGCCTCTACTACGTAGTGTAGATGCCGCCTAACGCAAACTGTATAACGAATATGACGTCTTTGCCATTATGCTTTCAATCGACTTTCTTTGCTTCAACGACAACTCGTTTGCCATCCTTGCGCCTTCTGGGGATTGTCTTTCGACTTCCAAACCGGATGCTATTTGAACTCGTGTGCTTCTTCTTGATTACCCTGATCGCTAGCTCACTAAGATCAACCAGGGTTGGAAGCCACTGTGAACAACTTTCAGGTTTTTCCCCCACCGGGTATTTCTATTAGTCACGTTGTGCAGCAAGTTCCCCAAAATGCACTGTTTCTATGACCTATCCAGATCTGTCTGTACGGCTCAATCAGAGTGTACGCGTACCGCCTCTGTTACTGGCCAAAATTAATGCGGAATGCTTAGATTTGTCGCTATATCATCCAATTGGACCGGAAGTGAGTGAGCATCAGGCCGACGAACTAAACAATTGCCCATATTAGACTTGTTTGTATCTCGCCACGTTAACTTAGACCAAAAGTTTCCTACATAAGGAGACTTTCTGAACCGTGGAAGGAGCCGCCGAACCATGCTACATGTCCAGCTCGAGAATGAGGATTTAATGATCTATAAAACCAAAGCTTCGGAGGACCAGATATCCGCTGTCAACGTGCTGGTTCCATTTGAGCTGTTATATGACTCCTCCTAGATGAAACAGAAAGTTGGTGGTGCACGTCCCTTTGCCTATTAGCCTACGCTGTTTTTAAGAAACAACGCGGTTATTCGTGTAGCATGCCATCATTTGTTTATAACTCTCTTCTGCTCATATGAGACACGCTGTTCCCTAGAAAGTTGTCGTCTTTCACTGCTTTCCATATGAAGTGAGACAAGTGCGGCTAAATTCTTGTAGGCCAGCCATTTTGGGAGTAGTGTCGTTGAGGTCAGTCACTTGTTCCGCTAACGTCTCCTTCAGCAGATTGTGCATGACTAGACTTAGCCGTCAGACCCTGCCGCTTTATCACTATGTGGTTGATGCAAATGAACTAACAATCTTCGCTGACATTTGTTTTACCGACCCTTTTCAGGGAGCCTATGCTCTTCAAATTAATGTCGCCATGCGAATACTCAATCAAGATATTGCAAAATGCCGTACCCAAGTTTGGAACTGTTGATCTCAACTAGATTTGTTTAAATAATGTAACATTTTTCATGTCTAATAAGAGTATGTTATCTTGAAAGTACTGATTGAAAACTTAGTATCGATGGTCACAAGAATTGCAAGCAATACCAGCTGACCAGTTTTGCTTATGCAAAAATCCCCGAAGTGAACGTGGAAATTGAAGAGGTTGTGAATCGAGTTCTAGAAGTGCAGCTAACGATAATGATTGGTAGACTGTTCCAGAGCTTAATAGTACTATGCAAAATGTGCTGCAGTCTTTAGAAGGTTTGGGGGCGGAACTTATGAAATTATTTTATATTGCCTCGTGGTTTGTCAACGATCAGTAAAACAGAGGAATGCTCCGTGAGACCTGTGATAAAGGGAGATATAAAAAGTTAGTGTCAACGGAGTTTTTCAGCTTCAAGCAGACAAACAAACCTTTTGATGAAAACTCAAATAAAATGGCTTTCAGACACGCAAACCGTCCGGCAGATGGCACGCGAGACACGTCTGAATGTGATTACGTCTTTTTCAGGACGGTAGTTGAGACCTGACCAACTCACTCAGGTAGTGACTTGAAAAGTGCTCTCTAAAGTGTCCCAACTGCTTTCAATTCCTGTGGACAGGGACATCTGTTCTGTCACTGAAACAATAACAAATTCTTTTCTTACAACACCCCCGTATACAGAGTAACATACAATGTTGAATTACTGCAGATGCCTAGATATTTTGATGTGACTTTCGTAAACTTCACAGTGCTGTGCGCACTGCGAAATCATGAACGCATTTTGAGATGACTTATCGATTGACGCCCGCACACATTACGGTTGTCGGATGAGAAATTTTTGAAGTTTGACATCGCTTAGCCGCGTCAAGATCAGTCTACAGAACCCTAATATGACCAGCTTAACATTATTTTCGCTGGTCAGTTTGGAAAATAACGTGGTAAAAGTAGTGTCTGTTGATTTTGTTAAGGTCTGTTGCATTATTTTGAGATTGCTGTGCTTTGCTTGATCAGTGTTGAAGGGTGGCCCTATCTTTCCTTACTCTCCCTAAGAACAAACAATATTGGCCATTTCCCTTCTTACACCGGCTACTGTAAACGTTTCCCTTACTCTCATTCAGTCAGAGCCTTGTGCATTTTTAAATGTCAAAATAGGACATTCTTCTTCCATATTCCTTCCTGAATAGCTTATAATTCTTATCATTTCTCGATGCGTGAACAGTCATTTTGCTCCAACCCAACCAATTACCATTTGTTTGAGTGAACTCAATTCCGTTTTATCGTCTTCCATTACTGAGCGGTGCCTAGTTGTCAGATTTGTTGAACAGGCACATTCTTTATTCAATTTCTGAGGATATTTCACATTCGAGGTGAGATATTTAGTTTTCATGTATATTGATTCAATTAGTACCGTATTAAATCTAGTTTCTACGAGTGCCTTCTCATTAACCGTTTCGAAGATAGATTATCTTCCTTGCCGTTGGATATTGAGATAGGCTTATTTGGATCAATAGATTACGCGTCACTCGTTGTGAACTTGAATCGTTAACGAACGTTTCAATAGTACTCGAATACCTCAATATATTTTGCCCGGACACCTTGCCTTCCAACGAGGACGGGTAGCAACGCTCTCCTGTCATGGAATTCCGGCATTCTACGAGAATGACGAAATCGGATATTGTGGAAATTGCCACCGGTCCTGACAATTATGGCGTTATCGAGGCTGATTCCGCTTCTGTGAACCAACAATATGCCACCGGACAATCAAGCGCTCCTCTGTCACTCGAGGTTGCAGCGATTGCCCATAAACCCTTTCCCCTCTCGGATGAGAACCAGTTGGACAATCATACCTATGGTGACGTTCCCCTTTCTATTAACCTTAATTCTTTAAAGTTTGCAAACAGTTTTTCTATGCCAAATGTTCTAAGTGTTTCTAAAAGATTTACTAATGATAGGATTTCACCTGAACCGGGTGTTGTCCAGCATGATTGCTGTTTGTTTGGGGCTCCTAGGACTAAGCAGGGATCCGGCCCAGGGGTAGCGATAGGGACGGTGGTTACCCCACCGGAGAAGATGGAAAGTGTGTCTAACTCATCCGTTGCTTTTCCCGTTCGACTTAATCATGTTCTGTTGAATGCTTCCAATGAAGTTTCTGATGACCTGTTTGAAGAGGAGCTGACGTTGAAGGCAGAGGAGCTAGAGTTGAGGCGTGAACTGCTCGAGCTCCATAAGAGGCACCTTAGGCTTGTGGAAGTCGAACCCGTTCCGAAAGTCGAGACAAGATTTTGGACAAGGCCAAGGGATAGTACCAGTCCCCCCGTTCAACAACGGGCTTCGAGAACAAACCCCTTTAGTTTGGATCCTGTTGAGTCTTTAGAACGGGCTCTAAGACCTTTGATTCTTGGAGCCAGTCCTCCGAAAATAGAAGTGGACAGTTTTGATGGTTCCCCGAAGAATTACTTCACCTTTGTCAGAAGTTTGGAAGGTAACGTAGCAGATAAGTTGGTTGATGAGGGATCAAAGCTTTCATATTTATTGCATTATTGTCGTGGCAGGGCGAAGGAAGCAATTAATCATTGCACGCTCTTGCCAAAGGAGGTGGGTTTTACAGAGGCAATGAGAATTTTGCACCAGCAGTTTGGCCGGCAGCATGATATTATGCAAGCGGTGAGCAAAGAAGTTTTCATGGGTCCTAAGTTAGTCGCTGGTGATGTTGATGGTTTGCGTGGACTAGCCAGTCAGATGAAGGGCTGTCAGGCGATGCTGACGCAGCTAGGTTACGGAGCAGAATTAAACTGCTCAATCAACCTCATTAAAACAGTCGAACGATTACCTCACCACTTACAAGAAAGGTGGGCAGAAGTTGCTGAGAGCATATCTGAGTGCGGAAGGGAACCTAACTTCGGCGACTTATTACATTTTGTGGAGAAACGTGTGGCGGTTAGCGCTAGTCAGTATGGCCAGTTGGCCGCTGGCATTGAAAATAACAAGTTACCCAACGTCCTCTGGATTCTCTGGAGTCAAGTACTCGAGGTGCAACGTTGGAATAGGTGTACATTGTGAGAGACTAAACTTGCATTGCCCGGTTTGTAAGGGCAACCATGACATATCTGACTGTAGTTGGTTTAGCAGCAAATCTTTGGAGCAACGCAAGGCAATGTTGAAGAACATAGGACGTTGTTTTGTTTGCTTGAAAGCAAACCATGTTGCGAGGTCTTGTAGGGTACAGATACGGTGTGGGGTACCGGGTTGTGGTCAACGCCATCATATATTGGTTCATGAAGACCAGGCTGAACCATGTAAGGAGGAGGCAAATCCGTCCTCATGCTGTGCGACATCCAGTCGAAACGGCAATGCCTAGGATTTGTCCCGATAAGGTTGGTTGGCTTAGAGGCGTCAGTGACAACGCATGCCTTTTTGGACAACGGGTCTGATACTACGTTGCTCGATGAATCTATTGCAACAGCAATCGGTTTGCAGGGACTACCCTGTCAGATGGCGTTCCGTACTCTACACGGAACACGCGCAACATCATGCAGTAAAGTGTCACTTGAGTTGCAATCTATAGATCAGGTGCATTCTGTCACAGCTGGTTCAGTTTATACTGTGAAACAGTTGCCACTGACGCAGGCTGACGTCGTCCAACAATCCGAGGTAGATAAATAGGCTCACATGAAGGACCTTTTGTTTGATAGGTTAACTGAAAACGGCGTAGGGATCCTAAAAGGATGCGACGTCCCTGAAGCGCACTGAATACTGGAACAGAGGCTGGGAAGTGGCATTGAGCCCCATGCAAGTGAGACCATTTTCGGCTGGAGTATCCGAGGTCCGTGTCGTGCCATATCCTGGAATGAGCATCGTGTAAACCTCGTCGAATCACGTCAGGTCTCGCTGAATGATTTGGCCCGAAGGACGTGTGAGTTAAATTTCACCGACGGAAGCACTTCGGAGGACAAAGAGCTTTCTGTGGAGGACAAACGAGCAATTACTATGACTGAAAGCAGTGTAATATTTAAGGGCGGTCGCTATGAAACAGGCATGCCGTGGAGACAACATAGTCGGGTATTGCACAATAATAAAGTGATGGCTGAGAAATGCCTTGCTGCATTGAAGCGAAGGTTGATTCGAGACTCAAAGCTAAACGCTGGCTATTCCGCCTTGATTCTGGAGCATATCAGGAAGGGATACATAAAAAAGAGTGCTACAATTACAATAAGCAGATGGTACTGGTTACCTTATCCTGTACTCACCCTGAATAAACCCGGTAAGATACGCGTAATCTCTGATGGTGCAGCTGAACACCGAGGTGCGTCCCTCAACAAACCCCTACTCCAGGGTTCGGATTTGAATGACAGTTTGTTAGGAGTATTCGTGCGTTTTCTCAAATACCCGGTGGCAATTTCCGCTGACATTGACGAGACGTTCCTGCAAATGAGAGTGCCATGTCATGATCGTTGCGCACTAAGTTTTCTTTGGTGGCGTTCTGATTCGTTCGAAGAACCGTCGGATACCGACGAGCAGCATGTCTGCCCCTTTGGAGCGACATCTTCGCCATTGTGTGCTAGTTCCACACTACAAAGGTTAGCTGTGATTAACCAGCAGCTGTTTCTATCAAAGATTGCTATCGTAGTGAAAGAGAAGCTCTACGTGGATGACTGTCTAGAGTCATTCGACTCAATATACGGGACCAGGGCTGTAGTAGATGAACTTCGAGCGATGCTGAGGCTTTGTGGGTTTAGACTCACCAAGTGGGTTTCTAACTGTAGTGAGGCTATCGAACATTTAACCAATGAAGAAAAACCTTTTGGCACCCGGGATGTTGAACTCTATAGCTGTCAATACCAACGAGCTCTGAGCGTGCGGCTGCATGTAGCAGACGACTGCCTCCGGTTTCAGACCAACCTCCCTCACACCGGTAACACGAAAAGAGAAATATTACGTTTTGCAGCTCCGTTATACGATCCCTTGGGAACAGTGGCAATAATGTTATTGCCGGCTCGCCGGTTGCTTCAATACATTTGTCACCAAGGCATCAGTTGGGACCCCGATATAAAAGAGTATGATTGGGTACGCTCGGAAGGTAGGCTGAACGATGTCGAATCCATGGACAGCGTAGTATTGCCCAGATGCATGGCTCATGGACTTTCCTCAGCAAACCTTGTCGAACTTAATATATTCTGTAATGCGTCTGAAGTCGGCTACGGAACTGTGGGCTATCTAAGAATGGTTGTCCCGACTCGCAATATTCTATTTGGCTTTCTGATGGGTAAATTTAGAGTGACCCCAAAGACGGCAGTTACGATACCAAGGTTGGAGCTCGCGGCAGCCGTTCTTTCGCCCAAGCTGATGAATTTCCTGATTCGCGAGTTGAGAATTTCAATAAGTAATGTACTGTGGACAGATATCACAGTAGTGTTGCACAACATACAGATAACACTTAAATGTTAGAAGGCTTCGCGCGACCTTCGGGTAGGCGATGTAATTTCTCATCACGAAGGGACTTCTAGGGGTGTTTGGTCTTATCATCGAGGCATTTCCTGATATTGACGGACACGGACGTCAGGCATCAGTAAGAACTGCAGATAGTACTGTCAGACGGGACATCAGATCGCCTTGTTTCTAGAAGCGTCCGCAGAGCAACACCAGGTCGCTAAGGATAAGACCGAAAGTACGGATCCCTCCACTGAACCGGTTGACCGATGCTGTTCCTACTACCACCTCGAGTTTGGCGAACCAGCTGGGTTTCGAGGCCCAGCGTTGATTTTCTTAAAGTCCGTTGCATTATTTTGAGATTGCTGTGCTTTGCTTGATCAGTGTTGAAGGGTGGCCCTATCTTTCCTTACTCTCCCTAAGAACAAACAATATTGGCCATTTCCCTTCTT
>JTDE01001219.1:15707-87103 GCA_014338405.1 Paragonimus skrjabini miyazakii
TAACAGAAAGCGAAATAGCATCCGGCGTTGTTTGTGCTATTCGGAAAGTGTCAATCAGTAACGCCTTGTCATCAGCATAATCAAAATCAACCAGCCTTCCACCAGGAAGGAGGTTCACGCTGGTATCTTGTGAGTATCGGAGACAATCCTCTATTATTTTGTCTATGACGAAATTGAACAAAAATGGTGAAGCGGGACAGCCTTGATGAGCGCCACTCCTGATCCTGAAACTGTTAGAAAGTTCACTGTAAACTTTAATTTGTGCTGAAGTATGGGAATAAAGCGTCGACAGTATGTTCACATACTTGATTGATATAACTCTGTGTTTATGTGATTGCAAACGCACGCTACTAATGGTGACGCAATTGCGGGCGACCATCTGCAGAGCTTTTTGAACGGACCTGCTTATTTTCTTCCAAGGCCATTTACTCTGTATGCTCCGCCTTCTTCCTTTTCTACTACCTTTGTATACGTCATAGACTAGAGTGTTGTCTGACAATTCCATGCCTTTTGGTTGCGACGTTTTCCAGAATACAACCTGAAAACCTTGTTAAGCTGAAGCTTTGACCCAGAATTCACAGCTTGCAGAACTGAATGTGCTCATGTTGTGTTCAACCGGTTAACCGCCATGCACAAGTATAGCCCTAATAGTCCTGCTGATATTTTCCAAGCATTTGGGGCAGTTGTCTTTGCAAGATTCTTACCTTTCTTTCGTGGTGTCTGAGTAGTTCGTTGCCATCTTGAGGAAGGGGATAACGCACTTACGCTCTTAGTATTCACCGTGCAATCAGACAAATGTGTCCTTTAGGTATCGGAGCCTTTTTGTGGGATGACGGCCTCGACGACCGCAACATCGTCGCCCGGATTGTATGGTACGCAGTCAGCTGCAGGTTTATTCTGGACAGTAAAACTAACATCCGCGTTGGGCTCTACGACAGCAGCCACATTTATTGTAAACACTACGGAATGTTCTAGACAGTCTGTGACCTTTGCTGAAGAAAATATGCGTCTCACGAGCTCCCATTTTTCAATAGACCTAGCCCGAGACAGACTTTTGAATTGCAGGAAAGATCGTCTTAATTCACCTACACTTGTAAGAACTCCGACTGGAGTGACGGTTTGGAAGAGGGTTATCATGATTCCCCCTATTGCTTTGTTCTTCTTTGTTCTCAGTCAAATGGCCTGAGTTATATATCGGTCGATATAAGGCGGAACGATAATCAACGTACACTTTCCCAGTTTTAATGGATCATTGTTTGGCTCAAAGTTTCCCCAGCTTATGAAACGAACGCTGTGCTCGCTTTGCCCTTTGAAGATCGCAGAAGCTATCTTTATTGCCCGCTCAGACAACTTTATTGCCGTCGCGGCCGTTTCCAAAGGAGAACTTGCAGCTCACGGCTCTTTCAGTTATTCGAGCGACCGCTGTTCTAAAATGTCCAAGGAATTCAGCATTGCAGACAAGTCACTGTTCAAGCGATCAGTCTGTGATTCCATGCAGGCGGTGATTTTGGACTCAACAGCAAATGTGATGTTCTGGTACCTAATTAATTCTGGCATATCACTGCGGTGTAAACTCAGTAATGCGCTAGTAATGCTACACGCCATGCAGGCGAACCCCAGCTCACACTTCTATAATACAACACACTGTTCTGCTGTTAGTCCAATACAATACGTGTGGTGCCACTCGTGACACTTTCCATGTTCCATACCCCGAACTACTTTAGTAGCACAGCCTGAACGGCCACAAAGGTGGATTTAATCGAAGTTGTCGTTGTCGTTTGTAAGCGTATAAAATGGAAATATGGTAGGATGTAGTCACGGAATTAATAGTAATATTAATAATAGGCACAAATGAACTTTACCTTGATACGAAACAGCCGAGTAAACTAAACTGATTAATCTTAATGGTAGGACGCAGCTAAAAGTATCAGCATCAAAATGTGATAAATGTAGCTAAAGGAAGAAACACAAATGGATGGGAGAAATAGTTGAATAAACTCTGTTGTTACTTTGTACGATGTCGGATTTATGTTCGATGCCGCAGCGCCGAAAAATACAATTACCACGGAAAAGTGACAAATTCAAACTGATTTCCTATTACCCTCGCCACTTGGTACCACGGAGAAGACCATTATGAGTGGACTCTCTGACAAGTTAACAGAGTGGGACCAATTTACTGCGATGGTGCTGTACTTCAAGGCGGAGACATTTACAATAACCTTCTTGACATTGTTTAACGAATCGTTAAAATTTCAGCGACTTCCCTTAATGAAGGTTGTTCCCCGATGATGAAAAGAGTGTTGTAGCTATGTTGTTGTGTATGACGGTGATAAAGGTTATTTGCACTGACATTGACTAGTGAGTTTAACGGGTATAGCATACAGATTACAGGTTGAATAACTAAAAAATTTTGTGCTATTAACTTACGCAGTGTGTAGCGAATATAATAAATGATACTTTTGATAGTCGCATTCACTTGTACGCTTTTCATGATTTTGGTTTTTTACTTACTTGTGTTTTAGTCAAGCCATCCTTTTTGTAATATCCATCCTGAGGCTACAATCACAACTCTCTTCGTGCCTCGCTAGCTTGACTTGCTTTCTCTGTACACTCTATTTTCCAGGGTGGATACTAATATACGAGGGTCCACGCGCTGAGTCCTTGTTTTTCATTGTCGATCGGTTTTTGATAAGGAACACAGACTGGGAATTATTCTGTTGGACCAGTTCCAACAAGTGCGGATGGATAATGTATCGCAAATTTCCTCACTTGTGCTGGTGACATTGCTGAGTTGTTTAAAAAGAGTAGATATATGATATTTTGAATTCAAGAAAATCTCCACTTCAGATTGTTATTAGATTCTCGCTTACTTAAGACATGATTAGGTTAAATGTTTACTCTGTTCTTGGTACTTGTTGTAATCCCCAAGAGCCGTGCTACAACTCGTTTTTGATGCCTGCTTTTCAGGTCAACGGAAGCTCGCTAGATGTCGGAAGAGATAATCTGATTGGATCCGGGTGAATAGGACCTCCAGCCATGAACTAGTATATTAATTACTGAAATCGCTGAAACTCCTACTCCCTTAATCACTGCCTTCTGATTACTGTTCTACAATTTTACAGCGTAGTATGTAGTTTGTAAGGTAATTAAACACTTTTTTCCGATAGGACCATGGGTGTTCTGATTCTTAACGCCCTCTCTGCTGTTGACTTCCCCACTAAGCTATGTTCTCTAAGGCACGGTATTGAGCCCGCTTCTTTATTCCATATACGTGAATGCTTTATCCGTTGAACTAAAGATAGGTTGCTTTTTGTTTGCGGACGATATCAGGCTAGTTGACTGTCTTATAGAGAGGTGCCAACTTCAGTGAGCTCTCATCGGTTGGCAGGGTGGGCAACTATGTAGAACCTGCTGCTGAACGTCACCTAGTGTCAATCAGTATCCGATGGACACTGAGAGTCTGTGGAGGGCTAGTCTTTGAAAATTAGTTTGATGCTGAGGCCCAAACCATCCGGATCTAGCCAGTTTATATTATTCGATATTCAACAAGTCTGCGTCGATATGAAGACGAGGTGTAGCACCACCCTTGAGGGTTATAACAAGCATCAAGAGTTGTGCACATTTTTTGATCTAATTAGCTCTTGAATGAGTTTAAATCTACTAACGGTTTTCAAACGGATCTCGATCAGTCAGTGCTTTAGTAAACTAGAAATCCTTAAGCGAGTTTCACAACCGTTTGTGATTTCTGTGATCATCGCAGACATGCACCAACCCATCCTGATTTCTCCGACAGTCGTCTGTGAATCTGCGGAGCTTTGTGGCAGGTTCACAACGAGTTTCCTGGAATGTGACTCCACTGTCTTCATTTCTTCAGTCTACTGTATACACAGTAAGCGCTTTATTCCCCTCTTGTATCAGCTTAGAAACAACTACATGGTTGTTATCGACCTTGTGTAGGCGTTTTTGGAACCGGATGCTGGTCTTCTCGATGGTTGCTGCCGCGACCCTCTCTTCTAAGTGGTACCATATGCCGTCGGGTGGATGTAAGAGCGTAAGTGCACACTAAAGCGCTGCTCTGGTGCTTTTCTCTAGGCGCTTAACACCCAGTTTTTGACATTATGTGGGTGATCTCCTGTAAACTAGCTTGCAAGCATAAACAAACGGCTTGATCTTTATCAGTTTGCGGTCTATTTCACATTGAATCCCACACACTGCTCGCGTGATACGTATTACGAGAATTTCGCGTTGTCCCCAGATCACGTAATGAAATTAATAACGATCCCGCTCCGTGGATGGATTCATGTCATAGTATCGTTTGTATACGTCTGGAATCTGACGTTAGTGGTAGCCAACTCGTGGGTAGCACGTTAATGTAGCAGACCGTTTTCATTGAACTTACTAGTGCAGCGGTATCCATGGGCTTCAAGTCCATGCTTGCGAGTCACGCTCAACGCACGTTGACGACCAATGCTGTACGCAGATGTATTGTAAACTGCCTCAGGCTTCTGGGGTGTACTTCGTATACGAAAGACTGCAGTAGCTCCTGGACATTGCTACGCACTCAGAGTGCCACTTGGAACCTTATGAATATAACCACCTTTTGTCTGTCTGCTCCCCGTTAATCTATCTGCCACCGTTGAACCTGAAAGGACTAAGATCCTAGTTAGCATAGAACTTCAGAATGAAAACGGCACGTAAGTTTAGTCGCCACTTCAAGGTAGTAGTAAAGGTCAAGATGTTCTACCAGTCGGCATGTGGGGGCTCCTACTATAACCGGAGAAAGATTCAAACTTCGTGGTCAGCGCTTAATCTTGACAAAATCAATCTGGGGCGCGCCGAGACCCATAGATTTCTAGGTTTGTGAGTCTTTAACGTAGAAAAGAACCTTGCTGGAAATTTTGTGTAAAAGTTCATCCACTTGGATTAGAAATGATGGATGACCGACTGATGGCTATTGAGGATCGTCTGCAAAAATTGGAAGGAGAGAGAAAGAGAAATGAAGGGTCAAGTCCGATTTTAACTGAAAGTTCTGTTGTGGAGAAAGGAAGTAATTCAACGATGAACATTTCCTTGGATGCAATAAGCTTCTAATTTTTATGATTTAGCCATACAAGAGCTTTGGCGAAACTGAATATAACATTTCTAGCTTCTTTAAATCTATCCACGAAGGTAGGCTTATTCGTTACGAGTGACGGTCTAAAGAACAAACCGTGGTGGTTAGGAGGAAAAAGAGCCTTTCCTCAGAAGAGTTGCGCGTTTTAAAATACTCTCCATTATCTTGCATATGCTGCTAGCCGCTGTGAAACGTTTGTTTGAACAGCTCGTGAATGGGTTTTTCCTGACTAACAGCTGCCTCTTTTTTGATCCTATGGTGAACCTCTCCTAGACCCAGCATGCTGTGTGAGTTACTTTTGACCAGAAAACATTGGGCGTTTACTAGAGAACAGCTATGTGTTAAGAGTCGTTGCTGATAATTTTAAAGAGGTACAGTAGGGTGCTGGTTTGGTGGTGTCACTTTGTAGACCACTAAATAGCACAGCTCATGTAGCTCGGAAAACATTTAAGGGCCGAATTGAGTCTTCACTTCGGGTGGTCGCAGAAACTGAGCTGATGGCTTATGACTATAAAAGAAAGTCTTGGTGGCGTTAACTATTTGTATAATGTGTCTTTGTACGGGTTCGGCATATTTACGGACTTCCAGCTTATACCTGTTTCCAGCAATGTAAAATGCATTCAGCTCTTTTGGTTTGCGTATAAATTTGTGCTTCGCGAGTAGTTTAGACGGCCGTCTGAAGGGCGACCTATTACAGGCGGAGGAGACGAGCATGAAGAGAGGATGCACGGTGTTCACGGCGGGACTACTTTGATTTTTTACTGAAATGCAATTTGAACACATGACAGTTCTGGTTCTGTGGATCATATTTAAAGAGAAGAGCATTTTAGACCGGTGAGATCTACTTGATTAAAGTTTTGAACTGTTGCCTTTTTATTGGTCATGAATGAACATGAACTGTAGCAAAAATGTTCTTAATAAAATCTCATGAGGCTGTTGCAGTTATAAAACGAAATAAAACTAACAAATACATGCAAAGCTAGATATTGGTCAGAATTCACACTATCTCACTTTTTATTTGTGAACACCAGTTAGGTGTTAACTGTTTACGTATCGATCGGGCGAGTGAGCTAATGACCAAGGCAGTTGAAGCGATTGAACGAAAATTTTTTTCCCACACCAGGCTGGATTACGTAACCGGATGGCAGTGGCCTCGGCAATGGCCAACATTCACTGGCGAACAAGTTTTGGCCGATTTGGCGAAACCCTGAACAATCGATCTATGTTGACCCAATTATCGTTGTCAGCCAGGTATGTTTCATGAAATGTTTGGAATCTGAGGGCATATTTGAATGTGAAATTTCGGTAATGCGTTCTGGCCATCACCGAAAGACTGCCATTTGCACCGAAAACTTGGATTACCCACGATTTGTTTCCTGTAGCAAGCGGGGCACACTACAGGAGTATCCGTCTTGTTTAAACGCAGATTCGAGTTAAATTCGAGGCTAAACTCAGTTTATGAGCGTTTGTGTTTTCATCTTCCTAAATTCGTTTGCTTTATGAGAACACAACCTTACGGTGCATAACACTGATGTTATGTCAAGTTCCATACTTCCGCCTCCACTCTTTCTATCGTTTGAAGTTCACGGTAAGTCGCTAGTTTTGGTTCACTTTAAGGCGTGCAGCGTATTACATAGAAGCTCACTTATAACTACTGCATTAATGCGCGCGCTTACTGAGTGGACGCATTGAATGTCGTATGAAGTGCAGCATGGTCCATGTGGCTTAGCAGCACACTAAAATTTGAAAAGACTTGTAAGTCTGCATTGTTTTTATCCTTGTCGTAATTTCAAGAGCAATGTTGTTCCTCTTTTTCAGTGCTTGCTTTTTAGAGGAACAGGTGCCCATTGTGTAGTTTAAAAGGCAAAGTGATGAGTGCCCAGTAATTTCAACCACCAACCTCAAACCTGGTTTTGCTTATGTTTACGGCGATCTTGGTATAACACTTGAGAGTTGTTATGCTCTCAAGATTTTTTGGTTAGGTAAGCATTTCTGCAGGTTTAGCCAACTTGGTTAAATAAAATACCTGTTGGGGTGATTGTGTGTTTGGAAGGGTGTAGAGACCCTATTTGTTATTGTCAACTATGTTAGAGCTACGAGTGCCATTTGTACTCTTTTTGTTTCCTACTTTTGTATGTACTTAAACATTTGTTTGAACGAGTAGAGATACCGACATGTACCACGCGCACTCAAACGTACGACTCCACTGTGTGCACGCTTGTCGCCCCGTTTTGTTATCGTTTCGTATTGGTATCCGTTTACTCTCGCGTTGACCTCGCAGGTCAACAATATACTCTTTGTCTACTCGGTGTATTATTTTCAACCGGTTGTCTTCGGTTCTCTCGATCCTACAGAAGCCTGCATGTTCGGATCACGTCGGGCTCACTAATTTGTGGGATCGAGCGAACCGAAAACAACCGGTTGAAAATAATACACCGAGTAGACAAAGAGTATATTGTTGACCTGCGAGGTCAACGCGAGAGTAAACGGATACCAATACGAAACGATAACAGAACGGGGCGACAAGCGTGTACACAGTGGGGTCGTACGTTCGAGTGCGCGGGGTACATGTTCAAGTACATAAAAAAGTAGGAAACAAAAGAGTACAAATGGCACTCGTAGTTCTAACATATTTGACAATAACGAATAGGGTCGCTACAAGTGTGGGCGTAAAGTGATACTTTGACGCTTACGTCGATTAACTAATTTTGACGGTAGTTGTTCATAAGATATTTCGATTCAAAAGTTAATGCGAACAGGTGAGGTAGTATTGTAAAATAGCCCTCATATGGCGAAGGTATTAAGATTTTTGTCCGTCAAATGTGGTTTCCTTAAGAAACACATAGTTCGTCGTACGTACGTCGACCGCCACAAATGATCTCCTACCAGGTGCCAGAGTAAACGGGTGGGCTAGTTCAACGCCAACGGGCAAATGACCTTCCATTTATGTGAGCGGTGGTACTATTAGAGTGTAGTTAGTTCACGGTTGGCAGCCGCGTCTCCTATGAAGTGCCATATAAGCTCTTTGATGGCGCTACGAAACGCCATATGTTACCCCACCACAAAAGGATTTTAGATGCCTCAACGGGAGCACAAGGCTCCCGAACAGCATGTGCCATCATCATCTCCAGCATCATCATCATCATTACCAGAGGCAGCAGAATATCGATGGTTCGCATCGATACTTGACTGCCGCATAACCATGGAGAAATAACGCAAACCCTGAGGAGGAAGAAAAACAGAAAGGAAGAGGTGGGGACAAAATCGTTAAGAATAGCCACGTCTATATTCAGATATTCAACATCAATGTGCTTACGTCTCGCAAGTAAACGACAGAGCGTTAAATGAAATCATGACCAGACAGATTCATTATAGCTTTCGCTGCTCCGCGTCATTAAGTAAACATAGTGCACAGATAACTAGAACAATATACACGTAACACGTAAAAACTACATGCAGCAGCGTATTGCCACAACGTGCGAAGAAAAGTAGTAACGTGTTAGATATAGAAGGATGTAAAATGCAACGACGCACACAGATTCGCAACACGAGCGCCATTAACTTCTGTTCTTCGTTATATCAGACAGCGTCCTCTACAAAAAATGCACATTGTCCTTCGGACCCTAACCAGGAAGCCGGGAGCGTCCCACTGAAGCAAGCCTCAGATTGATCATCTTCATACCCCGAACCCAAGCTTTGCGCTGACCACCAGGTTGTCGCTTATAGCCCAACCCATCGCTCGCAAACAAGGCACGATGTGGCAGGTGGTGAGTCGACATTCGTAAGATGTGGCCAAGGCAACGCTGCTTATGAGACGAGGTCATTATGCTTAAAGGTCGACAGAGTTTATCTGTTCCGGAGACACGTTGGCGAACTTTGTTACTGTTGACAGGATGTTCCCACCACACGTCGCCAACGCTTCATAGTCACCGACTGTCGAAAGCGGATACCCCCTGCACGAATGGATTAGGTTTTGGAGTCGTATAGCAGTACTGCATTGTACGCTCGGTTTTTTGCAGAAGGGCTGAGATCACGCCGATGCCACGAATGGAGTAAGCTGTCAAACGCCATCCAATCCTTTACTAAGCGATTTGTGATATCATCGGACATCCCAGCAGCACAACTACAGCCCCCATGACTACTTCCAACTGCTCACAACGAAGGATGAGGGCAGGCGTAAAGTCTTGTCAATCTTGTAACAGCGTCTCGCACTTAGTAGGAGCAAAGGATATACCAAACTGACGAACTGAAGCCTTTAGTCTTTCTTAGATGTTCTGACCATCCTGTGACCTTCCTGACGATATCGTCTACATACTCTGTGTCTCGAAGTCGAGTACCTGGGAGCGGTACCATTCCGTCATATTTGCAGTCTTGCAGAGTACATCCCAGGGTCTATTATACTGCGAAGTAGAATGGAGAGGGGAAAACTGGGCAAACGTGTTGTGCCCCACTCGATATGCTGAAGGCACGCGACAGGTCGCCATAATCCTTAACCCTGCCCCCTGTCTGACACCAAAGTGTTTCTACGATGTTCATGTTTTTTTCGGGCGCAACCTTCTCCGATAGACAGTCCCCAAGTGCTGCCCTGTTAATTAAATCAGTTACCCCTCTGATGTCCGAGAAAACAATTGCTGGCCTTCTATATGAATAGCGATCTTTGACTGAGGCTGAACTCCCATATACAAAAAGGATAAAAGGAAGTTCGTCCGGGCCGAGTATCTTGTGACTTCTCAGTAACTTCATCTCAAACGAGACTTCTGTTTCCGGAGAACTATCAACAGACTGGTCAGCACAGGCAGATCCCGAAGACGTAGTCAATGGCGCGGACGACCAGTTGAAATGCTGTTAGAAATGCTCAGCACAGCGTCCTAGGCGTCTTTGAAGGTTCACCATTTACTTTTCAGATTAGCTCGTTTACACCTAGCATCCTGCTACAAGTTACTGGGACGAGATGGAACAACTCTCGAAAGTTCCAGGTAGGAGCAGCTTGTTCCATCTTAGCAACACGTCGTATCCACCAGGCCTTGAGATCCTCCCCAAATTGTCTTCGGAGCTCCATGCGAGTAGTCTGACAAACTGAACTGCACATGCTGCTGAATGGAATATACCGGTTAGCATCGAGAAGTTCTAGTGGTCACCTAAAGACCCAGCGGTTAGCAGCTGAATCAGAGGTAGTATCAAACGGATGTTACCTCACTTGTGTATTGCGTGTCGTATATTTACTCAGTGTGCTTAATTGTCTTCTGATGGATAGGAACCTAGACTAGAGGAAATCGCACACTGGCGAGCATAAATCGGTTTTGCCTCTACTAATTTGGATACATCAGTTTGTGGTTGACGGTTAATTTACCTCTCACCAAAGCACAAGGCATCATCGTCATCATAGACAACAATACACCAGTGGTTCACACTGATGCTTAACTGCAACACAACCACGAAGAAGAAAAAGCAAACCCTGTATAGGAATAGAGAAGAAAAAAAGGGAAGGGGAGGAGACCTAACCACTAAAAAATAGCTACGTCCACATTCAAACATACAACGTCAAGTAGCCTACACCTTGCAAACAAACAACCGAGCTGTAGGTGAAAGTAAGGCGTCATAAGCAAGACAACTTCTTTACGGTTTTCACTGCCCCGCGTCATTAAGTGCACTCAATTCACAGACAACTCGACCAAACAACGACAACATTCACGCCACTGAGCTCGGTTAGCCGCCATCTCACCTAACATCTCAAACACAAGGCAAACTGGACACATAGCATTACGTGATCAGAATCCACGGAGGTGCTCCAGATTGACTTGTCATCTTAGGAACACCTAAGCCACCGATAGCTCACGACCATGTGGTTACTCTGCGTCCACGACTGGTTCGGTGATGGAGGTCGCCATGTGGTGCACTGACGTCCAGAATGTTGAAAAATAGTACTTATCAGAAATAGGGAATTGTTGACACGGAACTGCAACATAGGTTCACCCTTGTCTGTTCGGCGTGTACCATACGGGTGTAAGCCACCTAAGTTACACTCGCTAGCGCTTAGCCTGCCTTCCTGAGTGTTTAAATCTGTAACCAGTACAACGCTGTCCGTGCGCCTCTCGGCATATAATAGGTTAGTGAGCCGGTGATGACAATTATCATCGAGTGTGTATAGACTACGGTCTGTAAGGGCTTATGCCTGAACAGCAAACAAACAGTTTGTAGTGGGCGCCTGTTAATGCTCAACCCGTACTTTCGAGTCTAACAACATAAAGGCAGTTGTTAACGGGTATCCAGTGAAGCACCGCCTTCTCTGCGTATGGGTTGAGGACAATTCCACCACCGGCTTGGTTAGTGGCTTGAGCCGCAGTGCATCTCGAGAGTGATACATTGTACACGCCTGATGAAGCGGCTGATGGAGGTTGAAGTTGTAACACGTAGCTAGAATCTTGAGGGTGTGTTTCAGGAAGACATCAGATATCGATGGCGAAAGTCCCCAGGGTTTGTACAAGAGCTGCCTACCGACCTATTTGCATAAGTGTCTGAACACTGAATGTGGCAAACTTAAGTGGTGTTCGGGGGACGAGTAGAGGTTTATGTGCTCTAGCCAAAAGAATCTTGTTGTTTGGTACGCTATCATTCTAACTATAACTTCCGTCGCGAGCGGCAAATGTAGGATCAGACGAACCGACCGGTTGAGAATAATTCAACGAGTAAACAAGGAGTATATTGTCGACTTGTGAGGTCAACGCGAGAGCGAACGAATAACAAGACGAAACGGTAACACAGCGGAACGGCAAGTGAGCACGTAGCGGGGCCGTACGTTCGAGTGCGCGGAGTACTTGTCGATATCTGTACTCGTTCAAACGAGGGTTTAAGCATATAAAAAAGTTGGAAACAAGAAAAGTACAAATGGCAATTGTAACTTTAACATAGTTAGCAATAAACAAATAAGGTCGCTACACAGGTGAGGTAAGTCTCTGTTTTGTCTGAGAACGAGATTTGGGAGGGTCATCAAGTGGAGTTACGTAACAGAAAGAGAGAAAATAAAATAGATCGGTTTGGTGTGATAAAATGTGACGTGCAAGAAGAGTCTGTCGCCGACACCTCGGTCAAAGTGTTGTGATAGGAAGACAAGACAAACTTCATAATTAGTATACGTTTATAAGTTCAGAGTTGCGGGAGGTCGAATACCTCTCGGTTGCTCAGGCTGAAGAATACAATTGGCTTGAGGATCCTAACCAGGAGACTAGTTTGAAAAAAACCTAACCCACAAGGCAGCGAGACACGGTACGGAGTTGGTAGTCCATTGGGAGCCAGTGACTAGTAATTGTTTGGTTCATATGCCTTTCGAATGTAGCTCATCCAGGATGTTCAATGGACCCTGCAGGAGGTTGCGGCAGAAGCAGCGCACCAATCCAAGTATTCACCAACGATAGTGAATCTGATGTAATGGGTCTGTCCAACCGGAGAGTCCAAGACCGACAGGACTGTTTAGACGAATGCCTCTTTTAATTGCAATTTGGTTACACATATGTGAAATCTGCACTCAGTGCGTGACAAGTTCGACGATGCACCACCTATGACAATTCCCCCTTCGTCTTAGGCAGGCATGCTTGAGGCTGGAATTCCAAGTTTCTTTGGTGTGTTCAGGTTTTGTTCCGTTTTCTGTAGGCGTCAGCATTTCTGAACGCAATCGTAGAAAAACGGATATACCATCTTTCTTTAGGCCCTCAACGTTGAAGTGGGAACACTCTATTTTATAATAATGGATTATCTAATATTGTCAAACCTATTGCCAAATTTAATTAAACAACTAAGAATGATAGTTTCTTAAATTGTATTCTGGGAAAATCATCAGCAAATGACGGCAAATTGTATGCATTCCTAAATAACAAATGAAATTCATCACTTTGTTCAGTTAGGCACAATTTTCCATCTGTGTCACAAAGATCATCTCATTCTTGTCTTAGTCTTGCCACTTTTGTACCAAAAAATTTGAAACCTCTATTGTTCTACAGCAGTCATCTGGTCCGAGTTGATTTCCCGTAAAATCACTTGGGCATGCTCATCGTTTGCGTGGTTCATATTGCTCATGTCTGCCAACTAACTAAGATGTACCCCTGAACCTTATATGTGGTTTATACCTCTCCTGTTGATTTACAAATATAGTTCGTTCCTTTATATACGTTATCGTTGCATTGAATAAAAGGAAGAGTGTAATGGACAAGTGGGCGTGCGTTTGACTCTCGTCCACTAGCAATTTAAAACGGCTTTTCTGAATAGCAGTCTAAATATAGTCCCAACAGGCGTCGAACTAAGAGAACACAGTAGGGTTTAGAAACAAACTGTTTATTTCCAGCAAATGTTTGGAAATATAATAAGCAGTTAGTTCTGGCTTAGTATGGAACCAACGGCAACAACCTGAAGAAGAAATAAAAGAAACGTGAGGTAGACTTTAGCACACAGGGAGGCACTCAAAAGCGCGCCAAACGAGAATTGCTTGGAACCTTCGAGTGCTTTAAACAACGCTCGAAAGGGTCCGGGTTGAACGACCCTGAAAAATGAAATAATAGATGAGTCTTTTGGGCAAACATTCGCTACGTGTAATTAGTTGTACGACTGAAGAAAGTGACACTGAGTTCAGAATCGTACAAAAGCATGCGTACGAAACATAGAAGTGGGAAAACACAGTTGCAGCCGGGATCCTTTGAGAAGTCACACGATCGCTGGTCAATAAGGGTGGCATATAAAAAGCTCAAAAACGTCGAAGCCCTTCTCTGATTAGACAGCCGGCGAAAACGGAAACTCGGTACAATCGTCGCCAAGTCTACTTGAAAGTTTCAAAAACAACGTGTAAAGCGAAGCATTTTTTTTAACGTTCGGGGGCTGTTAGTTGTAAAATCAACTTTCAGATCTCCAGCTATATCAAACAACAGGTAAAATCCCTTCTGTAACGTATGTCGTCATTGATTCATTTAATGATGATTGAGCTGCTGTGTACAGCGGTTACAATGTTCGCACCATGCCTACTTACGTGGAGTTTCATCGTCTTCTTTCATCAGTTGGGTCCTCAATGGGTGTTCTACTTTCCAAGTTGCACTCCTTCGGCTCACTAGAGGTACAATAAACTAAATAAAAAATACTCTGCTGAACCACTAACTGTTCATGCCGCTTCTCACCGTTGACTTCGTTACCACAGAGCAGTGAACATCACTCACCTGGTTGTTGTCGCACGGAGGTTTTGTTTTTCCTTATTCTTTGAAGCAATAGATGCATATCGACTTTAAGAACAAAGAAATTAAGTGTATCTGTGGGGCAATAAAATCTGGTGATGGCCTTCTTGAAGTTTATCGATCTACGCTTCTAGAAACGTCCAAACGCTGGTGAGAGTGCCAAACAGGTAAGTGGACGTACTGCCAGTGCCTTAGTCCCATGCTTCAGCTTACATTAGGTTATACGGTTAACTGTCCCACGACTTCAATACCAAGGACGACAAACGTCAGGGTTGTCCATTTACGCCGTTTTCGTTCAATGGGGTTCTGTATGAAGCACTTATATACTGCCGAAATTGATGTCCTATCAGGTCGAAGACCGACTGATCTTCAGTATGTATACCGACGATAATGTGTTACTGCTTGACATGCAGGCGCTAAATGTTCTTTGTTTTGATCCTTTCATTGTTGGTTATGTTTGCAATGTTCATATAACACGTCATACGACTGATGAGCGTTTGTGAAATGAGCCACCAATATTAGACGCCATCTCACTCTCTGCCAATTAATTTGTAATGTCTTTTCAGGCCTCAAACTGCAAAGTGCTTTTACAAGATTGCTGTGGTTATGTGGATCTAATGTTGGATGATAAAGTTATAGAGGCTGTTGACAGGTTTGCATACTTGAAAGTGATAACAGAAATGGCGAACGTATTCGAAATTAACTATAAGTTCGTAACTGGAAGATTAGGACAGTGTTCACTGATCTGGAACATCTTTAGTGACAAAGCGGTATCTCTTTGTAGCATGAGGGTCGCGATTGTGAAGGTAGCAAAACTTTGTTGTTCAGAGTAGGATATGTGAACCGTCCTCAGGTATTTGGGCGTCGATGTTTGCGTTCGGTCGTTCGTATCGGGTGACACCAGTTGGTAGGCAGCCAAGAAGTTAGAATGTTAAGTAGGCTCTTTTGCTCAATCTTTAAACGTGCACAGGCCTAGGTGGTGGGGCCGTGCACTAAAGATGCCAGCTGGTCGTCTATCACACCGAACACCTTCTTCCAATGCTTCGGCCGACTGCTGTTAAATGTAAGGTGGACAGGTAACGAACTGGCCTAGAGGGATGAAGCCGTTCACTGAAAGGTTGTCCACTGGTGATCGGATTCGTTTTCTCCTTTGTGGCCCTGGCAACTCACGGAGTTGTTTGCAAGAGACTTTATGCGAGCTGGGGGATAATCTGGCTGTGTTATGAGTGTTATCGTTGTTTGGAAATTTATCCTTGAGATAAGTGCACGTAATGACGCGGGCTAGAGGAGACCGTATGAAAACGGTCCTGTTGATAACACCTTACTTTCACTTATTGTTCCGTTGTTTCCGTTGCAACGTGTAGGTCTCTTGATTTTGAATGTTTCGGGTTTAGACATCGACGTTTTCAATATTGATGGCCCATCTCTTCCCTTTATTTTGCACCTTAGTTCTTATCTGTTTTTTTTCTTCGTAGTTGTGTGGGAGCTAGGCGTATACATGAGTCACTGATGTATGTATGATTGTTTAGGATTGTGATTCTGGCTAGGGTGACAGTAGGCGCCAAATGGTTGCTGTTTTTTCCCCAGTGTTTGCTATGCATTTGTGGAGACAAACTTGTGAGGGGAAAAACGGATTTTTTCGGCGTTGTCGCACAACGTCGGCAACTATCGTTCATCTTGTTTTCCTCAAATTTAACTGTCTCTCATTTTCCTGCCTTTAAGGTCATTCGTCTGCCTTTCTGTTGGTCTGCTTCTCGTTTTCTCTTTCGATCCCAATGCTAGTTTTATGTGATCCTACTGTTTTTCCGTTAATGCTATTTGTCTATGGATTCTGTTGTACTGGCATTGTGCTTATTTGTTATTTTCGTTTGAGTTGACGCCATTCCCCACTACCACCATGAAGAGAGATTTCCGTGATCCTATAAACAGGAATGATTTCCATCTGATCCCTTACGATTCTTCGTTGTTTTTCACTCTCTCAGACATCAAGCTCCATTTTCCAACAGCCACCACATTTGGTTTATCCATTCCCGTCAGTAGACTTCGCCTGTTTTTAATTTACGTAGTACCCATCAGCAAAGGTTTCGATCATGAAGGTGACTTACAATGATTGTAGGACAACGCACGCAATCAATCACTTTTCACGCTAGGATGCAGAACACATACAGAGTTCATTGGACTCATGAGTACACGTGTACCCCATCGGAAACCGGAAAACCAGGTTATTGTAACCGGGTCAACACATGACCTAGACAAGTCTCTATGCCATAGTGTACTGTGTCACTTGCTTGCGCTTGAACATCTCTCGAATAAGTGAATGAAGTTGTCAGTTAACGTAGGCGTCAAACTGTATTTGTGTGACACTATCGAGATGTGTTCGTGTGTGTTTACTGAGATTGAGGCTCTAGCGCTCTATCAAACCCTTGTTAGACTCGAACGGTGCCTGTTCCATGCGTTAGATAGATTGGGGATCACTGAACAGGCAAGGTTTGATCGGTGAAGCTAACTTTTCAATAAACTGAAAACCATTTTCGGTTGCACAGGTTACATCAAATACCTACGCTATAGGAAGCCGTGCTTTGTTATCTTTTGAAGGAAACAGTCAAGGTAATGAATTTGGTTCAAGATGCACACCTTTAAAGTATATTGTTGTCTTGGATTAACCAAAACCTCAGTATGAATGTTCTAAAAAAGAGCATAAACATCTGTGAACAACTAGTAAACCGAGCGCACTGCAGCCACAAATTCGTCTGCTAATAGTCGTATCCGTGTAGAGAAGCTTATTTATAAGTTGACGGACACACAATTTTACCATTTTCTTGACTTACGTCAAAAGAACTTATTCGGATGTTGCTCGTGAAATGGCGTATGAAATGTTTCACCACAGAAACGGTTGAAGTTTCAGATTTCAGACGTTTCAGTAACCATATGACGGTCGTTAGGTGACTCCGCAGGACTTCGTTTTTCGCCGGCTATACGCCAAACAACCCTATAAGTGGTGATATTATATAGTGTAGAAGAAACTCACCGTAGCCACAAAAATGAAACAGTTTTTACCACAGTAAATGCTTGTGAAAATTATGATGAGGGGTTTTTGCGAGAACTAATTTTTTCATGACGCCTTTTCGAGTCTGTTTAAGATTTCCCATGTTTGCTGCGGAACTGTGTCTTAACTAACGATCCAACGTGAAGGAGCCTCAGCACAGACTGGCAGACACTAGAAGGGGTAATTATACTAATTGACTGAAAATTATGAACTGTTCCAGCGATTAGTTTTCTATTATGTTTGTTTGTGTACGTCTTCTGTTGTTTTGGTCAACAATTATTAAGTCTGAACGAGTTATGGTGCTCTTCCAATATTGATCATTTCGACTGCCTCCCTTGAATGAATCATGTTCGAGAGCAACACTGTAATGAGTCACCCCACTAACATAAAGTAGCAGAAAACAGTCGTTCTCCGCCAGTTGTGGATACTGCAGTGTGAAGACAGAATTTGGCAACTGCAAGCGTTTTGCGTTGACTTTCAACGTTCTCGGTGGGATATAAAAAAGTACTGAACCAAATGGGTTGATGGGATCTTTCTCCTAAACTGACAGGTTTATAGAAATCTGGTTCGTCTCACACTACCATAAGCCTAAGTGAAATGACAAGTGTCAGTATATAAACTTACAGTATTTACGTCACTCATATTATTCTTGGGGATTTTACGATAGATTTTGCGCATCATCATCGTTATCGATGATAGTCCTTCTGTTGCTTAGCCATGTTTCAGTTAGGGATGAGATGCGGTAAGCGATGGCCTGTACATCTTGGCAGCTTTTGTGCTTAAACTCGGACAATTCCAAGTTAATCAACTGCATCTTTCAAACGTACAGCTGGTTTGCAAGTGGCTTTGAGGTAACGTTTTCTTTTTGTATCTAAGCAACTAATTGTACTCGCTTCACGATCAACGCAACCAAACAGCGACTTCGTGCGTTTCCCACCTCATTGAAGAAAATTACGACTGGAGACGCACTCAATAGATTATCTGAGAGCTCTTGTTTTCTTTTGCGAGCTGTTTGAGTCTAAGTTTATTTTTACAGTCTGTTGTTCATATGCTAATTTGTCGACTCATTTGTGTGACTCGTCAGTTCACCAAAACATTCTTTGTGGAAGTGCCTTTTTCTCTGGGAATTTCAAGTTTTTACATTGAATCTGAATATACGTCATACGCTTTCATTAACCGCGTGCGTTCATTTTTGCAGCATTCGACAGCCATATATTCATTCTACTTGGCGTGGCTAAAGATTCCGAATGAAGCCGTTATACTGTTGTCATATGAAACGTGTTTTCTCATACTTCCGGTAATTGTTTGTCATTAACGAGAGGATGGACACACTGAACAGAATTCCGAATGACTTTCTTTCGAAAGACACATATGATTATTCCTCGTGAAACACATCCAGTCTCAGATCTGGTATTGTGTACTTTGAGCTTTTAGTTTGTATGCTCGGAACCATTGTGGGATTCGCCCTCTCTTGACGCTTCTGTTGTATTTGAACTTTGCACGATATGTATGCGTTTAAAAGTCAGGATGATGTGACAACGTTGCGCGACAATTCCGAAACCGCTTCCCAGTGCACCTTGGCAATGAGTGGGGATAATTCCGCATCGCCTTCGGCAGATCACAACTTGACACCAAGGGAGATATTGGCTAATCGGAACCTAATCCCCGGCACTGCTTTGGACTGTGATTCCGGGTATAACCGTTCCATCGGCTTTATTAGTAGCCCTAGTCGATCTGCACCTGTTGAGCGCACTAATTCGTCTGAAGGTCGTGCCTGTGAGTTTCGGGAAAAACGAAGCCCCTTTGTTCAATGCCCTACGCACGCCGGTGATAAACGGGCTGAGTACGCATCAAGCGTTCAAGTCGCTTCAACCAGTTCATCACTTAACCGCGTTTCCACTGTGGAAGGACATTCTTTCGTACGTAGGAATCTTCACAAACCTGCCTGTTGTCATCATTGTGGTGAGGTTATTTGGGGAATACTCAGCACCGGATTTCAATGTGAAAGTGAGTTTTGTGAAGCTTGAACTCTTCGACATTTTGACATATTGCACTCATAACCTCAGATTTTCATACTTTGTTACCATCGTCACCGCAAGTGTCAGGTTTTTGTTGAAATTCAATTCACGTGGTAGTTTCTACTTAGATGATTGTATACCAAATGTTACCCAGTTTATACGGAGTAGGTTGATGATTTGATGGTCAAGATTACCTCGCCGGTTTACAACCGTTGAGTAGTCAATGTATGACATTAGTTCAAAACAATCTTTTTACTACGTTTTTCGATGGTACTCTATGACTGGGACACTTCTATAGTTGCACTTGCTGCAAGAAACGACCTGTATATAATGACATCTATTAACTCTATTTCCATTATTTTGCTATAGTCCTTAGGCTGTTACTTCGTATTAGGTCTGGCGTATCCATACATAAAAGCCAAAAATCCCCCATCTCCTTATGGGCAGTTATGTCAGCACGGTTTACTCACGTCCTCTTTGTTGGATATCAGTTCACATTGGTCCGTTTTACTTCTTAACCTGTCCCATTGTAGTTGACTGCCAAATTATAGTTCGTACTTCAATTGACGTTTTGTAGTCATCATCTTGATGCTCGAGGAATGTGGCTATACATTAGTATCTTGACGCGAGACCTTTTCCATGCTATCTTTGTTTGGTAGCGATCGGACTTCCAAAATGCGTTGATACTTTTTCGTGTTTGTTGTGACCACAAAAGGTGCCTGACCTGGGAGTTTGTTTATTGCACGCAATCCTTTGCAAGTTATGTGGAGACGAAACAACGAACACGTACACTCATTTGGATGGCTGACCTTTTTGCGCACCTCATGAGTAGCAGTGCATCATCATTTGAGTTGATGATGCGTCCCACAGAATGTATGCACACGGTTCCAGTAATCGCTTGTGGTCCCTCGTCTTCCTGGCATTGAGGCCTGCCTTTCAGTTTCCGAATGCACACACTACACTACGCACAAACGAAAGTGCATGTCATACAACAGTCATTAACCTGCCTTATCAGGATCACGAGTCCACTTTACTGTACTGCTTTCCACATATGTAAGGAGTCCCCGCGGCTTTGAAAAACCGAATTAGTAAAGTACGTGAGAGACTTCCTTCTGTTTGTCTGCCGGACTTTGGTTTTCTTTTTTGTAGTCTCAGAGTATCACGATTTGGCTGTCCAATTCACCTGATTTCACTGTTTGCTGCGTCATAGACAACGTCGCCCTGCTCACTTAAGGTTCGTCTTATATATATATATATATATATATATATATATATATATATATCAAATATTTAAGAGGCGCATATTGAGTGTGCACAGCTGTTTGCCTGTCTCTTTCACATACTGTTGGTCACATCCGAGATATAGAATCGCACAGGCCACGCCAGATTGTTCGTGTGGTTTTACACGATCCTTAGCGTTCACCAAAACTGAACGGGGTGTTGAGTTTGGCTTGTGTGTTATTTAGATGCCCAATGGTTGGAGCATCCTTTGTGCTGTTTCAGATGTGCCGTGAATATATGACATTGTAATTCGCGTTCTGGGTTGTGCATGTTCACTTCTTGTAGACCTTCTGATAGGTAACTTCATGAAACTGTTGGCATACCCGTAGGAAGTGAACAGTTTTAACAGGTTTTCTCGTTCATGTCTTCAAAGTCCGGGTGAGCTACAGTTGGTGTCTGCACGTTACAACAACGTTCACACGCAACTTTTCAGTTGACATGCTGGATAACTGTTCTCTCTCTGACTATATATATAGACTTGATACAACTCCTAACCTGATATGAATCATTGTTGAGCGGTTCACTTAACAACTCATGTTGATGCAGTATTTGAATAGTAGTTAACTGTGTGCACAAAACTGGTTGACAGGTTGTCCGACTATGGAATACCGAAACAGCAAGTTTCCGAAACGTTGAGCTTGGTTGTACATCTGAACTGGTGTCTAATAGTTTGGACAGATAAACGATATCGGTTAATTTTTTCTGGTTTTATTGGTTTGCCAATAGTTATAATGCAGATGATGAGAACTACAGGCTGTGATTGGAACAGTTACCTAATCACAGCCTACAAGTGCATTTCAGCACGCAACAAACAACAGTAGACTAACAACAAGTGTTAAGTCGGGTGTATCTCTGCTCTACCGTAACGGTTCTAAAAGTAAACCGTTGAATGCCTCAACGAGTTGTTCTGATTGTGTGCCTCTAGTTTCCACATAAATCCGTCTACCGGTGACAGTTTCGCAAGGCCCGATAGCTTGTTCTTGGTTGGCACACTTCTGTGCAATTCAAACGGATGGTTTCATAATATTGTATTGGTGAGGTATCCATCAGATGGCTGTTTGGAGGTGGGTAAAGCATATCCCCGAATGATTGATGGTGTAGATGGAATATTCTATGCTGTTACCGAGTTTTGTTTGGCCTGTCGATTGTGCACTGAGAACTGATCCACTTTTCTGCAGCCTATCTGGATAGGGTGGCGAACGACATATCGTAACTCGCATTTAGCATTTTGTTGTACCTTTTCATGAAGAACAGTGATCCCCGAGTAGTATCGATGGCATACTGGACCACTTTACTTCAAATAAGGTCGCATCATCGAATTGAATATAGTACTAAATCATTCTGCGTGAAATACTGTAAACAGCCTAACGAGGAACCAAACATCAACTCCGTTTTCTTGTCTACTGTTGCACAGTGGAGGAGGAGGCCAGTGCCGTTTGAAACCACTTTTCGTGTGTCCCCCTCAACAGTGGTTCTACCCAATTTTTTGTCCAAATGGAAAAAGTGCATCACGTTACATCTGGTCTTGTTAAAGAGAAGCTAGTCATCGCTAGCCCAGGGGAATAAAAGTTCAGATCAAGCTGCAGCTTTTCGACATCTGCCATGCTACCATCCATACGCCAACTGTTAGTGCCGTCAGCTTCGTGGAATTGATATGTTATGGGGTGTTAAACACAAGTAAAGTAAAAAGTAGAGGCTGTTGTGTTGAGTCTTAATTCACATAGCTAATAGGAAACTGTCACTCAGAAATTCGATTTTCGAATTGACTTGTTCAGAGGCAATCGGTGACCCATATGAGATAGGGGCTATTTCTGCCGTGTTTGTACTGTCTCATCTATCAAACAGAATTGTTTACTCTGTCGAACGCTTTGATGAAATCTAGAATGACAATATTAGCTTGCTCGTTTTCATTTCATTATATCTGAGTAGCAAGTTAGTTCATAACTCACAATTTTTTTAAAGCTTACGTTGACTGTCAACTATCCGTGTAAATTGAATTAGCGACACTTTTGACTGGTCGTCAGTCAAGCTCTCTGTGACCTTTAAGGCAACCGAGAGCAAAGTGATCCTTGTCTGTACACCTCATGTTAACTCCAAATTTGTTTCAAGCGATTCTTCTCGAAACACAACTCTTAGCGACTAGTTCTATTATCACCATTCAATAGGCAAGGTTGTTTATGCCAGGTGATCAACAACTCACACACTTTGTTCCTATGTTTGATGTTTTTGCGGACTTGGAATATTCCATTTTTAACGAATTGTCTGACCTAGTAGGAAATATGTGTACGTTCCCCTGCCATAGTGCTTCTGATCTTTTTTTTATGGGACTAATCACTAATGCATGTAACAAAGCGTTTGAGCATTCCCCAGTTTTCGACTTCACACTTTGCTTTGGTTTGCTCTCTTCGTGTTCATAGTCTGCAATATACTGACCCATGAGAGGTGCCACATATCTGTCTATACACCCTGTATCACCTTGGCATCTATTCTTGTTCAAGTGAGTTTACCACTGTTGTATTTTTGCTTCTTTGCCGTTCTACACTTGTTTTGTCGTGTTTCGACTGTACAATCATATTCTAATCACAGTTTCATCGTTGGACAGTCAACATTTCTGTCTGAAGCAAAATCGCTTAGGGTGCATTCTATTACAGAATTAAAGCCACTTTTCATTTTGATGTACCGGATTTTACAGTGGTCTTACGTACCTGTTAGGTGATAAGAAGTGTGGATCTCATACTCAACGATGGCCTTGAATTTTTACCTAGAAACTCCATTCTCAAAGGTGTTTGTACGATGCAGTTCTACGTCCCAGGTATTATAGCTGTTACTGTTGAAGCAGATTCAGTTATTTAAGCTATGTTGTTACCTGAAATTATTGTGAACTAGACAGCATTGTTTTGTTTTCAAAGACTAGATTATCTCGCGTTTTGTATGCTTATACTAACGACGAAACTTCTGTGAAGAGCTTGTTTACTTGCGCTCGTATCATACGGTAGAGTGAGCAAGCGCCGTAGAATGCGGAAAGCCCGACTCCATCGATCGTTCGGCAAATCCAGTCATCAGGCCACCGTGTTGACCCAGCTACTTCGTTTATGACCGTTCTCGTATTGAAGAAAAATTATCGGCCCACCTAGTTACCGTGGAAAATATATGATACAAACCATTTGTTTTCTTTGAATTGACAGACTAACCTGGTTGTCCCACGGTTTACAGGTTCATCCTGTTGCCTTCTAGTGTGTCACTCATTAGATAACGCGAACAGTCGACACGTTGCAATACATCTCGCTGTGCTCATCACTTTCTTTCATGTAGTTGTTGAATAAGCAAAGTATGTTACTGTAGTCTGTTACGTTTTTTTGTCTTTTAGTCTCCCGCTTCCCACTGTTGGTCAGATCCGATTCATTTCAAGCGGAAATTCTGCAACGTATGTCGGAAGCGACTCGAAGACAGTTTGTCTGTGCGTTGCGAAGGTTAGTTGTGCGGTCTTACTTCATTGTCTATTTTAACCCCGTTGAACTCATCTGGGCTCAGGAGTTTTATCTGTTACAATCAGATAAATTGTCAGTTATGCGAATTACTACAATACTGGCCATTCAAAACCATCACACTATTTTTTGATCGGCTTACTCTCTGCTCTAGTTTTGTCCGAATAAAAGCGTTATTATTTTGGAAAACATTTCCAGTTCAATGCAGCTTCCGCATTCACATTGGTTTGTCCGCCAGACGCTTTCGAACAGAAGCATTAGAGAGAAGCGAAATTCGAGTATGGTACTTCTTTTTGGAAATGTTGACGGCTATCAATTACGCGTGATCCTCAGGTTATATCAACTCAACTCTCCTATCACACACTAGTAGTTGAGCGAGTGGTTTTGCTTTCGAAAGCTAGCCATATTGGGCTGTTTTATAGCAACCGGATGATTAACAAAATTTTAACCCTACAAACGTTCTTTTTTTTACTTCGATCTCACATAGGTATACTCATCTTTTTTGGCTACCGTTATTTTAACAGCCAACAAACCGATTCGTACAGCCTTACAGTCAGTGCACTGATTTAACAATGGGAATTGCATTTCAGTTGCTGCAATTTACGGTCCTCTTAAGGTCCGTTAACACTGTCTTCGATCACCGGCGCCATATTCCTCGTTCGCACTGGTGGTTCCGTTCTTGATATCTGCCAAAAGTATGCATGCGGACTATCTGCCGCCAATTGTTGCGACCCAAGTTGTTACGGTCTATTTTTGACATATTTTCTCTCCGTTAACTTGGACACCCTATCTTCGCTTAATTTCAACCAGTCGTCACAGCGTGTTCTGATCGTCCACTTTTTATCGAGCACCGTTATGGTCATGTGGCCCTACCTGGTAATAAAAGGATTCATGTGAAACAGCGGATGTGGCGTGTGTTTGAGTAGTGTTTTCAATTTGTGTGCATTGTTGCTGAGAGTTTTTCGTGTCTGGTGGCGTCCGGTTCGTCTTATGTAGTTTGGATCGGCTTGGCAGTGTCGGTGTGTGGCTGTGGGATCGTGGGAGGTGAGTTTTGGTGTGGTGTTAGTGGGTATTTGGGACGCAGGTGATTGTCTTTGTGCTCATGGTGAGATCAGTATCATGACAACCTTGCGAATGCGCGTAATCAGTACCGGATATGCTGATGTGTTTGTTATCGACTGATTGGCCGTCTGTCTGTCTGTCTAGCTAGCTAGCTGGCTGGCTGACTCTGTGATGGAATCGAGCATACATGCATGCGTGTATATAGAGGATTCTATCGTGCGTCTGAAACCGTGGCAAGACGAATTTGGTCAATCCATATTTGACGGCTGTTCGCACATGGCTCTCACGATTGTGGAGGTCGCCAAACCGAATTTCGGAGCTGAACGTCCAGCTCGACTAAGAGCCGATATGCATATTGCTCTCACCAAGCTGATGCCAGAGATCCGTGAGGAGTGACTTGGCCCCCGGCGACGTGATTCTGTTCTTCTGGTTACTCTCAGACTCACAAAAGACAAAGGCTGGAATTGACCACCGTTGGATATGGTTTTCAATTGTGGTAAATGTTGAAATATGTCGTGCTGTCCAATTGTAATGTCACACGTTTGCGGATAACATTATGAGACGTATGTGATTACATGAGACGACCTTGAACCTCTGCAAATGTCGTTGCTCGCGCATTTCCCTGTAGTGTGCATTTGTTACCATAGTTTGAACCTGATTCCATGGTTGTTTCATCTACTGACATTACATGCGCTGGACTACCCATAATATCGATATGGCATGGCAGTCAAACTTGTGTGCTGTTTTGATTCGGCGGTCTCTGCTGACTAGGACTTCGGTCTTCGCAAGTTCAACCATATCAGATTGGCCAAAGGGGAGCAGGTAAATAAAATGCGGATGTGCTCGTTGTGAATGGTGCGTGTCTTGTGTTTTGGTTCTGTTTGATGTTTGTTCTTGTTTATCCTAGTTTTGTGCATGTGACTTGTTTTTCTCTACAATATTACGTCTTATATTCTATGTTGTATGTCTTATGTGGGCGTGTTAACCCCATAAATTTGGCTGTCGAACCTATGCGTAGCTATTCCAGTTTGATTGCTGTTGCTGATCAATGATGTTGCGTTTGCGTATGTATGTGTGGGTGGAACCGCAATTGGTGCAGCGCAAGCCAATTGGGGTGATGGTTTGAAGCGCAGGCGTCCTTTGGCTTCGGTCACTGTGACAGGCTAACTCGTTTCGGATGCCGCCAACCATGTGTGTCGCCCGTTGTCTCGCGATACAAGCTTTTTGGCTAAAGGATTTGGATGAGGGCTCTAATCGCTCTGCTGTCAAGGTTTGGGCATCCTGGCAGTATTTAAAGCCCACATAAACCATGATTACACAATGTGAACAGAATACCACACAGCATTGGTCATTGCGCAGTATAAACCGGGTTGCCCTATATGGTGTTTGCGGCGGGATGAATAGACAAATATATGTTACTGCCAAACCTTTCCTCTCCCCTAATGACCCCACTAGTATGAATCCTGTGACAGAAAATGCTCATGCAAGTCTCAGTAACATGAAGACAAATCTGAGACACGCCTGGAGTCCCAAAGCGCTCTCCGTTGGGGTATGGAATGTGCGCATGTTGCCAGATCAGTGCAGCACCACAAGGCGATCGGAACGCCGAACCGCACTGACCGTTATAAAACTAAGCCGTTATGGCATCGATGTAGCAGTCTTGAGTAAAACAAGGTTTGCAAACCAGGATAAGCTCCGAGAAGCAGGTGCTGGGTACACCTACTGAATAGGTTGCCCGACAGATGGTGCTCAGGAGCATGGTGTCAGTTTCGCAGTCGCTGAACGCACCAATGCTTGGATGCTAGGCGAACCACACAGCATCAGCCCTCGAACCATGTCCATGCGCCTGCGACTCGGTCGAGGTAAGTGTGCCACATTTTTTAGTGTTTATGGTCCAATTATATGTCACACCGATGATACAAGGTGCCAGTTCTATGATCAGCTGTCCGCCACAATCTGGTCGGCATCAGTGAATGACCGACCGTTTGTTGAAGACTCGAGTTGGGTGCGACTCGGTAGCCTGCCCGGAATCTCTCACACCATACAGTATTGGTTCTGTCAACGAGAACGGTGATCGGCTGCTCCACCTACGTCCTACTTGCGAACTGGCTATCACAAATACCCGATTTCAGCTGGATGCGAGCGACATTATGACGTAGACTCACCCAAGAAGCAGTAATCATCATTCGCCTGATTACGTGGTTGTACTGCAGCGCTACATTCGTAAAGTGCGTATCACGTGAATGATGCGCAACGCTGAATGTAGCACCGATCGTAGGCTGATTCGGACCAAATTGTTTATTCATGTATGCAAACCTGTTTATTGTAGATCATCCGGACAACAGCAGAAGTTGGATGTCAAACGATTGCAAAACTCCGAGACGAGAACTACTTTTCATCCTGCAGTTTCCGCTCGTCTGAAAAATGCTCCTGTATCCACTACTCCTAAGAGGAAAGATCACGGCAACAGTCACCGAGACGATTGGTATGGAAGGCCAGAAATGTCTGAAATGGTTCGACGTAATCAACGCGGCTATCTCCACTTTGGTGTTTACCGCCTCCTCATTGCACCCAGGTAATGGAGACAAGAGTGTGACATTCCTGAGTAGTCGCCGTCAACTGACCGGACGTGTTCGCGGGATCAAGGACGACTGGTGAAAGAAGCAAGGTGGGTGGATGCAAAGTGTCTCTGACCGCCGATAACACAAGCAGTTGTACGATTCGCTTACAGCAATATCCGGTCCATCCATCCAGTCTACCAAAACGTTGATTGACCTGGATACCGGGTCTTCACGCACCCAGCCAGAGGACATCATGAGAGTCTGGCGTAAACACTTTGGTTGTCTACTAAGCCGTCTTACTACCATTGGTTGGGTGGCCGTGAACAGCCTACTGCAGCAAGTCGTCAACTATTCACTGGTCTGCTGAGCTGCGTTGGCAGAGTGCTTGCAAGAATCCTTCCGAACCGACTGAATGCAGACATTTCGGAAGCCAATGTTCCTGAAGAGCAGTGTGGATTCCGAACAACTCGTAGTACGGTCGACTTGGTGTTTGGTGCTCAACAGATTCAGGAGAAATGCCGGAAATGCAACCAATCCCTGTATGCCTTCTTCTTGGACTTCACCGAGGTCTGATTCCTTGAGCCGCGAGGCGTTGTGGACGGTGCTTGATGAGTTTGGATGTCCGGATAAGTTCGTCAATTCGACTAGAATGTTGCATGTGAGCATGAAGGTGAAAGTCTAATCGTGTGGATCGACCTGTGATGTTTTGACATTGTCATTGGCGTGAGGCAGTGGCTCTAGTCCTGTCTAGTTTATATTTGACTGCCACGCATGCAGTTGCTTTTCAGGACTCTGGAGAGAACGGCGTTGAGGTTGAGTACCTCATGGATGATCACTGCTTGAATATTTGGCGTTTCGGCGCCTCAACCCAGCTAAATATCTCAACGATGCGCATGCTTCCGTTCACAGATAACAGCGCGTTGTTCGCACACTAAACTACAGCCACTGGTCACGGCCTTCGCAACCGCGGTATCCAAGCTTGGATTGTATATCAACACAGGCGAGATATTTTCTTTCGTTCAGCCTTTGGAAGTGCTGTGTTCTCACTTAAACTCCGCATCAATGGGGAGAATGATGGTAGCTGCGCAGAATTCTGTTGCTTGTGTAGTAATCTGTTTATGTGTCCGCAAGCTCCAAGTTACGAGCTCGTGTGATGCAGGCTAGCGCTGTTTCCGGACGTTTTGAAAGACGTGCCTGAAGTACCACAACCTGGGGTTGAAAACCAAGACGCATATCCAACGCTCAATGGTGTTGTCTGCGTTGCTGTACCGCAGCGGAAAATAGTCATTACATCGGCGGAAAGTGCGCTATCTGAGCCGTTTCCGTGAGCAATGTCTGAGGCGCATCTTGGGTATTCGGTGGTCGGACATGGTTTCGAACACTGAGGTACTGCGGCGAGCGGACATGAACGAGACTTAAGCCTTGCTGATGCTGAATCAGCCTTGCTGGTTACGTCATGTCCATCGAATGAGCGATGGCCGTATTCCAAAGTAGCTGGTGTATGGACAACCTAAATCAGGTAAGCGAAATCCTGGTGGTCAAAAGTTGAGATGCCAGGATGTTGTGCAGATAAGTCTTTCGCGTTGTAACACTGATTGTAGATGTTCCAAAGACTTAGTGTTGAACTGAACGGTCTGGAGAAATATGATCTGGACGGGCATCCGCAAGTTCCGTGAATAGTTATTGCGCGGCCGAGAATGGAAGCGAGCAGTATGCAAAGGAACCATGGGTGCCATAGGTCATGACGATATGACTGTTTGATGTTGCGGTATGTGAGGCCGCAAATGCGCCGCCGATCTCGTGTTAGTAAATCACCAACGTATTCATGGTACACCGTCGGCCGAGGCAGCAAGTACCTTCAGACTCACGTAGGTTATATCAGTTACATCAATTTTTTATTGTTCACATTGACCAAACGACCACTGTCATTTGACAACTCACCCACTGTCCTTTTCAGAAACCTGGGTTTCTGTGATCTCCTACCTTTCTTTTAGTGTACTGTATGATGAACGTTCTGTCTGGTTTATTCTACTCCAACCTTTGGTTTTGTTTTTGTTTTCAATAATTTTCTTCCCAGTTTAGAGGTTACCATTGAAGTCCCTCTGTTTGCATTCTGAAAGAATAGAGTTTTCAATTTCGTGCTAGCCAATCAATTGGCTAACCAGCATTGGACGGCTGGACACAAAGGTTTCATTGACACCCACCCCGATCGTATTCCTTCGGGTTTACACTGGATACCCAGTATGTGATTGGAACAACAAGTGGTGCAGCGCAAGCTATTCGTGGTGATAGGTAAACACAAATGTTCTTTGCCTTCGATCAATGTGACAGGTTAATCCGAAACGGATGCCACCAATCATGTGTATGTGATACCCATATTGCACTCTCATGTTAGAGCGTCGTCCCTACACCTGCCTCTTGCAGCTGCGTAGTGTACGGGCAATCGTTTTTCTTCGGCATACTCGGTAATAACTGATACGTTGATGGAGCTTGCTTCTGAAAAATTGCCGTGGTTACGTAGTATTAGTACTGGATAATGGAGTTATGGAGGTTGTTGACAGGTTTGCATACTTTGGAATGACGTCGGCGGTGACGAAATTATACGGAATGGGATAGAAGCACTTTTTTGCAAGTTTAGGGCAGTATTCGCCGGTCTGGGACATCCTTTTTGACAAGGCTGAACTTTGTTCAGTGGCATCCTTCATCCCATGGCCGCGTGTGTTATCACCCATTATCGCTCATTGAATGGTGCCGTGGTAACTTCATCTAATGTTTGGTTGACTTCACCTAAGGTTGGCGTCTGAACCCCACAATAACCAACCAGTCGGACCAGAAAATTAGTGAGAACATTAACAGATTAGCCGTTTATACAAAAGTATACATGATTTTCGAGCTAGTCCACTCCACATTTCATTGCAATTCTTTAAATGAGCGCAGCTCCGATAAATTATCCTCAAGCCAACTCCAGAAGTTGTTTTATGAACCTTATAAGGTGAATACTTGACATATGAACAATATCAGGTATATTCCGTAAACTTTCGGACAAAATGGTGGACAGGATGATTCCCGGCAGTCAGATAGCGTAGGATACACATTACACTATGCACACTGGCAATCCAAACGCTTAGTCAGAGTCAGTGTGCACCGACTAGCCGGCTTAGACCCGTTGTTAAATCGGGAATGACTCTGGCAATCGACTCGTTGTATCTTTATATATATGCACACGATTTTCGCTGTCGACTAGGATGTAGTGTTATTGAAGCGTCCCTCGACTCCACCTGATTCAGAATATGAAGACGACCATCGGGAACTTAAACCCAAGCTGACTAGAAGCTTGCGCAAAAGACCGTGAGCACCACTTGGTCAAATAATCGAAAGAGATGGACAGAGAGCCTTTTTATCTGGGAATAACAGGAGGCTTTTCTTCCTGGTTCGTGGATATACTGGCTGTCGAGTCCGTGTGAGTGAGACAGTGTGTGAAAAAGATGGTTCACTTATCACTACCAGGTGATCGCACCGACGTGAACAGGTTAGCTGAACGGTTAGGCTGGATTCAACCAGCCCGTGTAGACGACAGAACCTGAACGGCTAATTATTGCTTTCCAGACGGCCCTGTGTTGGAAGCGGAAGTGGCCCTGAAGCTCAAGTTGTTGAAGCGTAACAAGGCTCCTAGCACAGAACTCCTCTCTTCTCTTTCCAAGGATAGTGGGTAGAGGTTGATATCAGAACTGATGAAACTCCCCCAGACGATTTGGAAGACTGAAGAGGTACCCCGTAATTGATGTTTACCACCGGTGATTCCCGTGTGCAAAAAGGGAGCCCGAAGTCTACGTGACAATCACAGAGGCATCAGCTTGGTGTCTGTTACGTCCAAGTTACTCACTGACCTCATTTTACGTCGGCTCACTAAGCTCAGGGAAAGTCAGATACGCGAAGAGCAGGCAGGATTCCGATTCGATCGGGGGTGCGTTGGTCACATTTTTTACCTTTTGATGGATCTTGGAACGTCGACACTCTTACAGGCAGCTGACGATCGTGGTCTTTTTAGACCTAAAGGCTGATTTCGAGTCAGTTGCTCGTAACGTTATCTGGAGCTGTCTTCTTCGCAAGGAAGTATCTGGAGTATCTGTATGCCTACTCTGCAAGCAGGGTGTGAGTTTATGGACAACTGTCTCAGGCGTTCATCACTTGTAGTGGTGTTCGTCAGCGGTATCCGATTTTTCTCATCCTGTTCAATTTTGTCATGGACGACATTCTGGAGGGTGCGCTTCGCGAACCCAGTGGGCTTCTTCTTGGCGCTAGATTGACCGATCTGGAGTAGGCGGACGACATTGCCGTACTTGGCCCCTCTGTTGAAGACATGCAGACCATGATGGACAACGTGAGTGACCGGTCTGGCTTGTATGGAATGCACTTCGCATCTTCAAAATCCAGAGTGCTGCTTCAAGGCTGCTGCTGATTGCAGGTAAACCGCTTAAGACTGTGAGCAGTTTCACATACATAGATAGCACTATCTCGTCAGTTTGTAATATTGCTAATGAGATATCAGCGGGGATAACATAGGCAAGAGTTGCCTTTGCCTGCCTGCCTCATCTGTGGGGTCGAACTGACGTTCGGTTGTCGCTGAAACGAAGAGTATATAATGATTATGTACGTTTTGTTTTGCTCTATGGTTCGGAAACGTGGCCTGTTTGCAAAAAGATATCAACAGCCTTGCTGTGTTTGACCATCGTTGTCTCCGCCAATTAGTTCACATTAAGTGGACTGATCGCGTGAGCAACACGGCTGTTCGCCTGCTCGTATTCCCGAACGCTCGGAATGTGCGAACAATTGGTCAACTAATCACGCTGCACATCATGCCATGGTTGGGTCAAGTACTCCACATGTCAGCTGAGCAATTACCCCACCGGCCATTATGTAGTGAGACCACCAACAGTTGGATGAAACCATTTGGTGGTCACGCAACAACGTGGTCACCAAATGTGAAAACCGTAACTTTTGCCTTGAGCAAAGTGAGTAGATGTCGTCTGCCTGGCTAGGGTCCTCGTGACCACTCAAATCGCTGTTTAGAGACGCTATCTGATTTGGCGGTGTGTCACAGTCAATGGCGTACCTGCATCCATACCACTTCTAGTTCTTCCGTCAAGTCTTCTTTTATTAATTTCTAACCTTTGTAGCGTTTTCTTCTAAGATATTCCACGTCATTTTTGAGATGAGCAGCAGCCCGAGCCATAGTATCTTCTGGTCAGGTTCATGGTTGCCATGGTGATAATGATGATGATGAAGTGATCAAGTGATAACGGAAGACGACATACCGCAAGTCGCTAACATTTCATTTACTTTTTTCAGTCGTAAACGTAAAAAAGTAGATTATCTAAAATATGCGGTAGCTCAGTTGTTCTTAAACGTTCAACCAAAAAAAAACGGAAATCTGACATAATTTTAGCCAACACATAGGCCATTCATTAGCTTAATCACTGAAGTGTAAGTCAATTTGTGGTTGTTCTGAATAGAGCCTTAGCTGTTCGTTACATGCCCTCATTCTTTTTACTGAACGTCCCACTGACCTCGTACTGAACAAGTTTGATTTCGTCTCATTAATCCAACAAAAAGTCTTTGAATTTGCATAACACTCCATCATTAGGTAAACCCTTGAATAACCTGTACCACTTCCTCAGTTAAAGTAGACAATGCGAAGTGCTCTAATCAAGAATGGCTGTCCCTTCGGGTTAATTGAGCTAATCATGTATTATCGTCACGTTCAAGATTCTAACATGAAAATTCTAATTCACCAAAGTGAATTTCTTTAACATGTAATGGACATTTTTGTGCCTAAAAAGGAAACAAATACGTAAAGAGGTATAGAGATTGTGTTTTCGAGTTCTGTAAAATCTCCGGTCACCGTGGACCGTCTGTATCGCTGGAATCTTAACTGGCTATTTGTTTATTTCAAACGGGTTACTTGAGTTCACACTTACATGCATGCGCGATTTTGTCGATAGACCTGTGTAGCGTTTTGTGAACAACTTCCTCCTCAACCAACATGTTTAAGATGAGATCTGGTTGCATTTTTATCTTTTGAAACAGATCATCTTCCTTTTTCTTGTGCATTTACTGCTCGTCTCCTAAAGAGCTGGAGTAAACCAATGTCGTTCACAAACTCAACATCAGCCGGCTTACTACCTGGTAGATTTATTTTGATTTCACTTGAACTCCGAAATTCTTATAGAATATTGTCCATCACATGATGGAACAGTAGGACGAAGTTCGGATGCCCCTGTCGAATGCCATTTGTAGTGGTGAACTAGCCGTTCATAACTATGCACTCTGAAGTATACAACGATTTCAATAAATTTTCATGCTTCATTAACACACCCACGATGAAGACAGCTCTGATGGTAGGCCGGGCGCACAAGTCAAAACCAGCCTTTAGGTTCAAAAATACCTTGGTAGGTGGTCACGGAGATTTGTGCTGATGTTCCTATGTCTTTCATAAGGAGAAGCTGTAATCGATGTGTCCGCAACCAGCCGGGAAACCTGCCTGTTTTTCTGTTCTGTGGCCCGGAAACCGTCTAATAGTGAGACCCGTGAGTATCTTTGGTACAGTATAGACGAGGCTACTATCTCTGTGATTGTGACTTATCCTGGCATCTCTGTTGAGAATGGGAATAACCCTTGATTGACATCAGTCACAAAGCACTTTTTCAACCTCTCATAAGGAACGGAGGATCGTGTTCACTTCTAACAGCAATCTTTTGAGGAGTGATGAAGAGAGGAGGTCTGGACCAGGACTTTTATTGCGTCTCAATGATTTATGTTCCAAAAAAACCGCTTCATTTTTGGACGAAGGATTGTTGTTACTATCTTAAGTAGTCACACAACCTCCATTAACCACAACCGACTGAGCAGGCTCAGACCAGTTGATATGCTCTTCAAAGTGCTCGGTTCAGCTTTTAAGTTGCCAATACAGGTTGTACATTTACGGACTGTATTTTTTACATATGGTCTTACCGAAACCGTTTTGACGGCGGATACAACACGAATCGGAAAAAACTAAAGACGACTATTTCGCCGCTAAAATGTTCTTTTTCTTCTCTTTGGTTCGCTCAGTTAATTAATCTTCACGATTCTTAAACAGTCTCTTTGTTATTTTGCGTTTCGGTTCGCTGCATTCATTCCACCCTACTGGAAATCAGGAGGATCGGTCGATTTTTATTTATAGGTTCTGAAAAACCTGCACAATCCACTTCTGTTTCATCTACAGCATCCCTTTAAAATATACCTGTTTATGAGAGGTTGACACAGCTGTTGAGATTTCTATCCTGTGCACTACTGTGCTCCGGGCAATTCACCAGTCACTGCTGATTGCTAGGTGTTCCCTATAGTTTTGTCGCCCAATTATTATCTAATTATTCCATGTTTGCGAATAGCTGTTCGTTGAGCGAGTGATAAAATGAGACGGGCTTGAACATCAGGATGATCTGAGCCACAGTAGTTTCTTTACAATATACGAGCATTTGTAATAAAGTGGCATTACTGATAATTAACGGTGGTCTATTCAATTCACGTTCATGGTTAAGTTGCACGTGGTAATATTCACATGACCCGTTGCTGAAATGCACAACTTCTTATTTATAGTACCGTACTTGCTAAATGATGTGTCACACAAGTCAAATGAATAATTTGGTGCTGAAGTACAGTCAAACCCATTACTGCTGAAATCATGTGACAGGTGGCATCTTCCGGAAGCATTAGGTGGTTGGTTGTCACAACGACTTGATGGTAGTGTTAGTGAAATGGAAGATATTGGAAGAGTTGGTCGAATCAAGAATGGTCCGGTCAAGAAGCATAGAAGGGTTAGCTTGTCACATGTTGAAAAGCTTCTGATTCACTCCGAATATGCTACGCTGTGTTTTAGTACGGGATGGAAGCGCATTTCTTTCACGTAATTAACTCTGGTATTGCAATCCTGTCCTCGACACTGAATAGGTGTGAAGATCCGTCATTACTATCAGCTAAGTCGAACGATTGATCTCGAATTTGAGCCCCACGTATTGGTTGCATCAATAATGATTCTGGCGTACGGAAGTTGGATACTGAATTTGTACCTCTGTCTTTTATGAAAAAAAGTGAATTCAACCAAATTTAACTGATTTATTCTGAAGCTTTAGTGAACTTTTCATCATACAAATGACACCCAAGTGGAAAAGGTAGATGAGGTTTGAAATCCAACAAGGATTTCTTTAGGTTGAGGGCTTGCCTAGACGAAGTGATGAAACTACGCATGGGATGATTTCGATGCCCAGGTTGTGTACATTTTTTGGACATTGTTAGTCAAAAGCCCGGGGGAAGCAATTATCACCAGTTAGCTAACACAGACGTGACATGAAAAGGGCACGGCTCCCACCAACCGCCCGCCGCACTGGCCACGTATACACCTACTCATCCGGAGTAAATTAAGCCCCTGGTTTTTGTTATTGTTGCTTCAACATCATCATTACGACGGACAGAAATACACCAGTGGTTCTCTCTGATACTCAGATGCGACACAACTATGAAAAAAGGAGCTAATCCTTGCCAGGAAGAAAAAACGAAACTCGAGGGAAGGGACCTAACCACCGAAAACAGATACGTCTGTATTCAAACGTTCAACACCAACATGCTTACACCATACAGATAAACAAACGGAAGTGAGGCGTCATCATCAAGACGGCTCCCCCACCGCTTTCACTCTCCCGCATCATTATGTGCACTCACTTCATAGACACATCGGCCAAACAACGACAACATTTACGCCACTGAAGCCGACTGACCACCAACTCATCTAACGTCTCCAGCCACCGACGCTGTGAGTTGTGAGGTCCCAGCCCAGGATACGAATCTGAACTTTAGTGATTAATCCCTTGGTGAACAACTCCATCTCTCTATGCCAGGTCCTCGTACGTCCACCTCACATCTTGCTGCATTCAGCAGCAACATCGGCTAAGGGTGCTCGGTGTGGCAGACGACTAGCTGGCATTCTCAGTACACGGTGTAACCATCTAAGTTTGTTCAAACGTAAGGATTGAGCAAACGAATTCGCTTGGCAATCACTATCAAATACCCGCTTCCTAACCTCTTCGTGGCTTACTCGTTGGCACCGCTGGATGCGAGCAATCGAGCGCAAAGTTTGATGTTGTGCTCTGTGAGGCCAAAATTCACAGCTACAAAGCAACATTGCCTTCACTGTCGCCTTGCATATGCGACCCTTAAGTTTAAGAGAGAGATGCCTCTCTGTCGCCATAGATATCCCAAATTGGTGAACACTACCGTAGCCATAGAGATACGTTCCTCTATTTCATGCTCTACACTCCTACCATCGCCCATACAGCTTCCTAAGTGCACAAACTGGTCAACAACCTCTACAACTTCACCCAACATTAAACCAAGTAATCATCGCAGTCTTGCAGAAACACTGCACTTTGAGGCTGCAGAGTGCATTCCGAAGTACTTAACAGGGTGTGAAATGACGTATAGCATTTTTTTGTGCTACGTGACCTTTGCTGAATGCCATTTATTCAACCAGTTACCGGTTCACATGACCTGGCAGTTTTTTGGGAAAGTGTAATATGGACGGATGATTCATGATTTTACCACGGGAAGTCAGTGTAGGGACTTAACGATCGCGAAACTTCTTCACAATGGCGATGGTGGTTGTTCAGTTTACATATGGCTGTTTTGTGATTAACTGAATATAACATTTTTATCTTTATGGGTCGCACTGTCAATGGCTCGAAGTCCTAGAACTTAATGAAAGGCCATTCATTATCACCGTTCTCTCTCCCTAATAGCCACTTATTTTCAAACGACCGTGATTTGATCAATCAATAAAGCTGTAGTTTACGTTGTCTTGCAAAAAACCACTACTGTTTTCAGCACTATTTTGTGCTGATTGCGTTGCTATTTTTTGTCAAACTGTCTGTAATGCTCGGAGTATAGTGTACAGTCAAGCGGATATGTGCTTAATACGACGGGTCCCTGTGAGGACCGATTAAACAAATAATGTGCCGTGTAGAACAAAGGTTATTTGGGGGAGCGATACCGAGACACAAAGGCATGGAGAATAGAGTTAGTCGTAAGTATAAGCTGTACTCTTTCTGGTGCTGGGGTATGAACAAACTAGTGGATGCCTACTGACCCTGAGAGTTCGTTTTGTCCAAAAGCATAGACTATTCACATTCGTATCGTGTGAACCATGTAGTGGAAACGACCCTGTCAATATTTTGCCCTTTGATGCACATTCCTGGGTCTTGTGATTAGCGCTAGCATCAACTTGAACATCTCTAACGTTCAACCATAGGTTTTTACGTTCAGGTAAGCTTTCCTGCTAGCTTCCTTCGAAAAGAAGCACCGGATTCAAATTTCGCTCTTATTGGAGCTCGTCAATAGTACTTATGCTTGTTACGACTGAGGTATAGACTCTACTTCACGTTCTCATCAAAAATTTCTGTTGATGACTGTTACATCGAGCTGATGTTTAGCTTGACCAAATTAACATGTCTGCACACCCAACCACATCCACTTACAAGCACTGCTGGATCATAGGAATTTGTTGGATTTTTATTAAACAGATTCACTATGTGTTAGATCCGGTCGTTAACACTGTGATTAAAACAGCCTGATCACTTATCAGTAATTAAAGTCGATGAAAGTTCAGATATGAAAGTTCGAAAGTGTCTACTGTGGAGTGAATGACGTAGCGTCTCATGAACACGTGGGCCTTTGTCCAAATCTTGATTGTTTCAAAGCTGTGTACTACTGGTGATCTCTGACAATCGTGAAATGTGAGTCTAGTATATCCTTTCGCGAACAGCTGTGTCTATGTTCTATGTCTGCTTGACTGCGAAAGCTACGATTAACTCAGTGATGCTCACTATTAAATTAGCCAAATTCCCAATCATCCATCGATATTTAACAGTTGTATTATTGTTAGGATTAAGTAATTGTGAGTCTAGTACATGGATGAGTGCGCCGTTGCAACAACGTATAGAAAAACCAGTAAACAGCAGTCGGTATCCCCGAGGAATACGGGAACGTGAACTCGTGTATGTGTTCATGCATATCAGCCTTTCGTGGCTTATTGAATTTGACTGAGTTGGTGCCCTGATAAACTTCCCACATAATTAACGAAAAAAAGCATTTGTGCGATTGACGTAATTGTGCTTTCGCTTTCCGTTGTTCATGGTTGTTTTGTGTATGCATGCGTGCGTGCGTTCGCATATGTCTGCTATGTATGTGCCGTCCGGTGTGGTTTAGTTATGCTTAAGCGGATAAAACCGATTTAGCCGATTCTATTCGATCGCTCTGGAGGTCGACCAATTTCTCGCAACGTAAAAACTGTTCGAATTGATCAGCTTGGTCGGTTAGTGTTCGGTTTTTGGACTGGGATAGAGAGACTTAGCTGTGAAAACCGGAAGCAATTAATGGTCGACTATTGGTCTCTCGCTTCCAAATGTTTACCTTTCTGTCTGGTCATCGGATTGAGTTTGTATATGAGCGTATCTTTCGGCAACGTTAGGCATCTGTGATACGCTGCTATAAGACCAATCTTTTATTTTTTCTACCCAGATCATTCTGTGGTGTAGTCGAAAAATTATACGCGTGAGACGATGAATGTCGTCATGGTATATGGTTAATACAAACTGAGTTTTATATAAAATCATCACTCATAATGGTCCACTATTGACCTTAACTTGTTTTGAGCACTGTAGTGGTATTTTCTGAATAAAAGTTTGTGATCGGACCTATCCACAGTGTATCTGATTTCCGTTTCAAAGTCTCTGTGCACAGCTGAACGACATTAACGCCTTTACGTAACCCTCTCTTTTTGTTTATTTATTTCTCTTATACTATCAAACAAGTGGCTTGACGATATATGTTTTCAGTTTCTGGTTTCTAAAGTCAGCTAGTGCGAATTTCATCGCACCGAGGATTACTGTTCAGAATCCCTCTACATTACTGTGTGATACACTCGCCTTACATTATTGATGTTCGCTGGAAAAAATCCATTAGTAGTAGAAACAGGCGACTCTATCGTAGATCTCGAAGGGATACCGGGTGATCATGGATTTTGGGCATCACACTGCTGTGGCTTAGAAGGTTGTGGTTACTTTAGGTAGCAACCCGATCAATGTGAAATGTACCATCGATTGGTTTTCAGATTCAGCATGCAGATCATGTTGAATCGTTTGACTTATGGGGTTGGTATGCACTGAATGCACATCGTACTTCCAAAGTTTCAAATATGATCGCAAGATCTACTCGGTTCGAAACCCAGTTTACTTGTAGGCAGATCACTTGAGGTTGTTAAAGATTTCATCGATTCGGGTAGAGCAAGTTCATCAACTTGTTATGTTTTAAGTATTGTTGGAGATATCGTAAACGCGTGTTACGTTTACCAATCTCCGGGTTGTTGATCAACGAAAAAAGTTACTACGCATGTGTACAACCAGTATTACTGTTTGACTCGGATGTCTGGCTCGTCCTTCATTTGGTTTATAGCAATTTGGTTTATTGTTTTTGCGGTAGTGATTTGTCGCGTGTAGTTGGAGATGGTCTGGCGACCGAAACTAGCAACAATCAGATGACACACCTCTTGGTGTTGAAGTCACTTACCACACGTGTTAGAAGGACGTCTGCCACAGCGCACATTTTTCAGTTAGACCATGAACGAAATAGACAACTGTTATACGTGCTCACGAGCTTTGAAAAACTTGTCTACTCTGTTGTGTTGGATGAATTGTTATTTTTTGTCAGGTAGGTAACCGTTGCGTTTCACTACTTTTGAGAAATAAAAGTGTGTTGCAGCTAACGTTTGTCTAACCATTGCCTTTTCCGTAATAAAATTTTAACACCTGTTATGATTTTCGTGTTCGATTTCCATCCATTACTTTCATTATCACTGTCAAGTTCAGTGTCAACCCGGGTCACCGTATATACAGGTATGACCCAAAGCCAGAAATGTATATATGCATGTATTTCTATAACGCCCTGTATTCTTGAAATTATTCCTTACCGTCTCCCGGGCCGGACACCTTATAACTCACTACTGGCTGCTGAAGACGTTAGGTGAGGTGGAGACAAAGCGGTCTCAATGGCGTGAATATTGTTGTTTGGCTGAGTTGTCTGTGAAGTAAGTGTAGTTGATGACGCATGATAGTGAAAGCCGTAAGAGAGCTGTCTGGCTGACGACTCCTCACTTCCACTTATAACTCGGTTGTTTGGTTGTGAGATGTAAACACTTTGATGTTGAATGTTTGAATATAAACGTATCTGTTTTTGATAGTCAAATCCCTTCTCTTCCTTTTTGGGCTTTCTCCTCCAGATTAGGATTTACTCCTTTTTTCAAAGTTGTGTCGCAGTTAAGTATCAGTGAGAACCACTGGTATATTACTGACCATGGTGATGATGATGGTGAATCAATTTAAAATGCACAGGCTCTAATCGAAAACAACAGTCAATACACAGTCCATTAACTAATGAACGAGTCTGTCAAATATTCCCGTTGTTCTCTGCTTAATGGCTCTGAGTCTGTTTGTTGACCTTTCAGGTGAAGAAAATCTCGCTTGTTTTTAGGCTTGCTCCATTGTTGCCTCATCTGACATAGGTGTTTATCGGTAGATCATCAGATGGTTGTTTCAAGCTAATTTAGATAATTGTCTGTGGTGTCACATCTAATGATCTCATTGCATAGACAACTCGATATTTGCGCAAAACCAGCGTGAATCTACTTGGATCACATTGTCTTGAAATTATGGGGTTTTATGCGTTACTATTTTCGCTTTCAGTTGCTAGCAATTCATCTCGCAATTCAATCGATAAAATCATTCGCAGCAGTTTCTTTTACGTCCGAACTCGCTTAACTTGATAAACTTGGTCTGGAAGTTAATGTGAACTTAGCTTATCACTTGAAGCGGTGATCACAACAGGCTGTTTCACGCAAAATAACCGAATCATACTATAGGCTTGATTAATGCTTTGGAACTGTCTTTCCTGGTTACAGTGTTATGGCCACCAGTAGTGTGCACTCGATGTAGATAGTTTAAATTCCTTTCGATTTCTGAATGACAATACATTTTCCTTTCAAAGTTGTGGCCTCTTATTTCACATGCCTTTTCTGTGGTTGCGTGTAAAAATGGTTATTTGACTATGATGGAACTCGACCACACCGTGTCGATGCTATAAAGTGAGGAAACATTGTACTCTGAAGGAGCAACATTTTCGGAACTTACCGTTTTCACATTATCTGCACGAAAGTGGCCTTACGGTCAAATCTAGGGTTCTGACCTCTGTCATGTTTCGCTGGCTGCCAGCTTGGGAAGCAGACATTAGGGAATAGCAAGTAGGGTTTCGTCCTGATGCAAATGTACTGACCCAGTTTTAAAATTGCCAAATTCTGAAACAGCGTCATCCGTACCGCCGGCCAACAATAGTCATTTTTCAAGATTGGGAGGATGCATCTTACATGATTGTGAGCGGGTATGCCAACATGTTGTTAGCACTTTTTCACCCTACTTCATCTCAGGTTAGGATATGTGGCGGTCTGCTTCACGGCCTGATCTTGGTGTACGTCAAGGTTGTCCATTTTCATCATTTTTGTTCAATTTGCCATGAACAATATAATGGAAAACCGTCTATGACACTAACAAAATGTCTACACAGACCTCCCACTGAGTTTTCAACTGATTGATCTTGGTTTTGTTAGCGATAAGGTGCTGATGTTTGACACGTTACAGGCAGAATAGATAATGTTCAGTGCTATCTTGAGCACTACCAAATATTTCCGAATGCGCTTTGCAACCTCAAAGTGCAAAGTGGTTCTGCAAGACTGCCGTGATTATGCAGATTTAATGTTGGATAACGAAGTTATGGTGAATGCTGACGGGCTTCTTTACACAGGAAATTGTATCGGCAACGACGGGCTACTGAATGGAAGCTGGTATCTGCAAGGCTAGGGTACCATTCACAAAGCTGCGACAACCCTGGAAACAGAAAACAATCCTTTTGTAGCTTCATGGCCGCGTATGTAAGACAACTTTGAAGACTATGTCACTTTATGGTTGCGAAACCTTGTCGCTTAGAGTAGAATACGTGAACCGTCTTCAAGCGTTTGATCATCGATATCTGAGCTCAGTCGCTGGCATCGGTTTATACTAATGAGCGAGTACCGATGGGTTCGGTACACGAATATTTCGTGTTGGATATCCAGCGTGTTTTTTTGCCCAATCCTTAAGTCTGCACATGGTTAGGTGGTCGGACCGTGTAGTAAAGATGCCACATCGAACACATTTTTTTCGATTTTGCGTCCGATTGGTGTACGGTGTGATGAGGATATATGGTGATCTTACTTGGCCGGGTTCAGTGGTGTGAATGTTGTCGTTGTATGTGAGTTGTTTGTAGAATAAGTTTACCTAATGAGTTTACTTAATGGCTGTGAAAGCCACATGAAAGTTCTTTTGGCAACGGCTTTGTACTTCCTTTTACGGTTTACTTAGTCGTTTGCGATACATAAGCACGTTGTTGAGTATTCATGTTTAGGCACTCATATCTCATCTTTTTTTCTTTTTCTTTTTCTTTTTTGTTTTTTCTCCATCTTATTGTTCTGGAGTCGGAAAATTGTGTTAGTCACTAATATGTTATTGTCTGTTATGGTAATGATTTAGTTCATGCAACGGCTATTGCTGATGCTGATGATGACGGTGATCATTCTTATCAGTCGGTTCACCTGGCTTAGTTAAAAAGCATCTGTTTGTTCACGAATGTGTTACAGTTTAACGTGTATACACTATAAAGCACACATGCTTCAACAATTTGTCGAATGGATTTGACTGACGGAAACACACTACCTTTGGACAACTCGGAAGAATAGCTACACAATTGTTAAACTTTCTGCTACATTGTCTAATAGAAAACATAGAGAGTATCTTAGTTATAGTTTTGTCAGTGCGCTAAGACAATTTCCTTAGCGAAAATATGGAGATGACAGGTATTAACTATGTTCTTCCCTTACGTTCTATTTCTCTTGGTGTTAAACTGATAACTGTATTGTCTAAGTGCGTATTCTGCCCCGTTTCGTTTGACCGTCATTTTATGGCATTTAATTAACTCTCTGTTAATCACGATCGAGTTTTGTGTTTTCAAGAAAGTACGGATCGTAGTGTGAAAACAACAGAGAGTTACGAAATCAACAGTGTTATAACCGGTTTTTGTGTACCGCGATTATACACAAAACAGCTAGTAAGCAGCCTTTGGTAGGCGTGTCCGCCAGGATATTCAAACGCATAATTGTTTCACACTTGAACCAATCCTGTTTAATTGACACGATGCGAAGGCCAACACATCTACCTAAGACTGATGTTGCTCATCCCTTCTCAACCAGACTGCCATTTTGATGAAAATATTTTGTGCACAGAGATGTATATCATATATATCTTCGTCATATCTTCGTCTTGTAGTAGCAGATCACTTCTCAATGCTTCTCTTTACGATAGGTTAGTGTGAGGTTGGAAGAAATCTATTGCGTAAAATGCTTACGATCTTTCAAGCCCAGTCACACGCAGTTCTGGCTACGATCGGCACAATGAGTAACCACCTTAGGAATTGACTGTGGGAACTCATTCCAATGGGACAGATCACGATAACATATTGTCGGAGTCCCACAGTTTTCACAGAATGCAGTAATATGCTGGATATCACTCTCACAAAATTGCGTATGCTCAACGTGAGAAAGTGAACGCATGAATTTGGCTCTTTACTTTATGTAGCGATCGACATGGTTGTAATTTAGACCACCTCATCATACTGATTAAATTTGTCTGTGAAATGCCCCTTTCGTTAATATCATTATGACGATGAGGTGTATTTTTTCGTGTGGTGACTCAACTTAGTTGTGAGGCGCTTATTTTCTCTGGTGATGTATTTTGAGATACCAAACGATTTCCCTAGTAAATCAGCCGACGGGCGGAAATGTAATGATGTTTTTTATTAAACGTTGAGAATCTACGGTATCATGATAAGGTGATATCAATTAACTTGCTCTGTTTGATGTAAGCCACAGAGGTTCGTAAATTCTTCGTCATAACTTGTCCTTTAAAAACATACAAATAACCTGCCACCTTACTTTTTCACTCAGCAGCCAATCGATGAAACTTTGGTTAATTCCTCCCGTTATGGTCTCAGCCGCATGTGACACCATGTTTTTTTGCATAGTATACTATTCCAACGTTATGGAGACGCGAATTGAAATTATGAAATTAATGGAGGAATACACATCTTTCTTGATACAGCATTTTACTGAAATTGGTTATAAGAAAGGAAACGAGTGAGCAGCACTAGTATTGCCTACCTCTTACGTTCCTCAACTGAGGTCATTTTTCGTCAGGTATTGTAGATGGCGTTGATGTGAAGGCTTGGCAGTGATGATCTGAGCAACAGTTCACGTGAGTGATTGGAACCAGTCAGACGGGGTCTACACACGTGAACACTAATGTGTTTATGATCGTCTCTGAAGTTGACATTTCAAACTAACATTCGTCAGTGGATAGAATAAACCTTCTCAAAAGTTTTGTCATTTTAGTTAGTTTAAAACCGAGCAGCCAATATACCTCCTTACATGATCCGCTTAAGTCTAACCAGGGAGCCTCAACTGGAGCTCAGCAAAACAACGCCGCAGGGAATAGAAAGATTAAAAACTGGAATATAACTGGATATTGGTCTGTTGGAGTCTTTCTTATGATGAGGCCGAATTATCATCTTTTGGATGAATCATACTTGACATGAACGGAGCACACATGCGTTCACAAAACAGAAGGTCACCTTGTGTGAGGTTGAAAAGGACTCGGCCAAGTTTTCCGCATGCTCTTTCGGAACACCAAGGTTCTGTTCTGCTTCTGCCGGATTGAGGTTTCTCAACGTTCAACTATGTTCCCAACGGTGAGAAGCTGTCTGTTGAATAAATAACTTCAGCCATGGAGGGTATAGGGGCATTCAGTAAATTGTTGGTTTCTGCTGGATCTTTAAACATCGTAAAAGAATTTTTACGAAGTGCTGATGACACCTCCGGACCGCTTCATTATTTTGTAAAGTTCGCAGTAGCTTTTGTTACGGAATACTCTATGGACAATGCAATTCACTTTTGGTTAATGTTGAAAGCAACTTCGCCCTTACATAGTTTCCCGCTTTAAGTGAAAGTACTTCTATCCGAAGGAGTCTGTGAAATCCTTCACCTACTCGTGGTGATCAGAATATACTGTGGCTGCTCATCGCGGCAGTGGGACGTAATAACTCGTGTGAAAGGTCTCATCAAAAACAAAGCAGCAAACCTCAAGCCAAAACATTCTAGAATCAGTCGATAAAATGTGCATAATTCGCATGTACACTACCGATATTCTCCTCAATTTATTTCAGCCTACTCACGAATAGTGTTATCAAAATTAACTGAATGAAATTTGATTTAGTATTCCTTGTCTAAGTTATGTGTTTTGTAGTGTTCATCGGTCTGTCTCACTGCAGATCCATTGCGTGACGGTCATGCTTAAACGTTTCATTAATTATGTTCGAAAATGGAGCGACATCCGCGATGTCATTTCTCAACGTTTTTGGATCGATATAGCAATCCATTCGACTGAACAGTTTGTTAGATTACCCGATTTGTTAACTAATTTGTCGGATGTTGCTTTGGTTGTCACATCTTCACCCGAAACTTTTGCGATAGTTCAATTAAATAAGTGTCACGACGGGACTCTTTAGTTTTCCTCGCCAGTGGGGTTGTTCTTAACTTAATATGTCAGCTTCAAAAAATCCTATTTCTCGTTTATTTGCACTACTCTGCAACGTACAGTTCTCCTTCATTGAAATATGTCAGATAACCGCTGCTGACTTCGACCATTTAATTCTCTGCATACAGACATTTCGAACAAAAGGCTTTCCTGCGCCTGAAGGTTGTCAGTCTGATTCTTCAGCTTTACAGTTTAAAACAGTCGACCGCGTAGAGAAATAGAGGTTGTAGTAGAGATCTGATACACCACAGTCCCCTGGTCGTCCATGTTGGGGTTGGAAGAAGATTGGCACATTTTTCCGGAAAAATTACTAGTTATGGTACACTGCCACTCACCCGCTACCTTGCAGTATGGGTTCTTGGGCCAAAGGCTTTGGTTGATAACCCTAATCGTTCTCCTGTTTAGGTCTTGACGTCTTGACAGTATCTCAGCCCACACACAACCATTAATAACCACAACACCAATAATTCCATACTGCATCAGCCGTTTCCCAATATAAACCGGGTCGCTCTATCTGCTGCATACAACAGGGTGGACAGGCGAAAGCATATTACTGCTGACCCCTCCCCCACCGTCTTATCAAATATAATTCTCAGGCTTCTCCTCACCCCCATTACAGATGATAACTCTACAGATCTCACAATAAACAAAGCTAATCATAATACCACTGTGCCGGTAATTCCTATTTCTTACCACTCAGCCTCAGGCCTCCCTCTTACCTTGATTAGACCTAGAATGCGAATTAATGTAGGTGCTTTCAACGTTCGCACTCTAAAACAGATAGGTCAACAGGCCGCTCTCACACGAACGTTAGACTCGTTAAATGTCAATGTCTGTTGTGGTTCAGAGACTAAAGTTCAAGACAGTAGAAAACGTATCTACTCGATACTGGTTATACACTGGGTTGCTATGCGGCCGCCACTAACCGTCACACTGTAGTAGATATAGGCCTCGGCCGTAGTAGCTACCGTAGTAGTCCGGATTCCTGTTAACACTAGGATTTGTGTCATATGCTTAGCACGTTCTGTTCAAGCCAGCTTTAGACGCAAATTTTTCATAAATGTTTTCATTTTATTTGTTTATACTCCCATTGACTGTAATGACATCAGTATCAAGGACGCCTGTTAGCCGGATCTGGTCGCCCTGCTTCGGTTGACACATGGCTCTGATATAATCATTTTGACAGGCAACCTGAACGCCCAGATTGACCGTGTTGGTAAACCCAGTCTCGCTTAGGTAGCATGTCTGAGATGGTATCACGTCGCTCGGATAATGGCGGATGGCTGCTGCAACTGTGCGCTGAGTATAAGCTATTTTTAACCAGCTTTAGTTTCACAAATGGTGCGCGTCACTGTCATACTTGGTGACCCCCTTCTCCTAATAATACTTCGTCTCAGATGTTCCTTATAGTCGTTAGTTATATGTGTTGTAGCTCCCCACAGGACTGTCGTTTTTATTGCACTCACGTTTAGATTCATATCATCCTCCGGTACACAGCCATCTTGCTCTTACCTCTGCTGGAAAATGACTCCACCAACAGCAACGGCTGGCTAAACCGTCGATAAAACGTAGGTATCAAAGTAGCTTAGAAAAGGAGCTTCTGAGTTCTCACTCCGTAGATCGTGACAGGCCATCCACGAAGCAGGTACTGTGATATGCGGCACGATGGTTCATGGGTTAAACACATATTGGGTTTCAGATAAATCCCTGGAGTTGTTGCCTGCTAGACAGAACATTCCTTCTGGCAGTTCATATAACAAGTATGGAGGGATATCTGTAAGAAACTGAGTAGTAGTCTGATTGTCGATTGTAAGGCTTGGCTACTGAAGAAAGTTGAGAGACTGGAAACAGCTGTTGTTTCGGGGATCATCGCCAGACTGTTCAAGCCAACCCGCGCTATCGGGCCAAGGCGTGGAGCTTTCAGCAAAGTAGATGACACATTCAAGAAGTCCGGAACATTAGCGCTCTTTGGGGGAACATTCTATAAGTCAATTTCGTTGTCATTCTTCTTCTAATGCGTTACCTCTGTATGTATGATACTTCGTCGAACCACTACAGCTCATAAGGCTGACAACAAAGAACAACAGGCAAGGTTTCGTCCTGGACGAGAATGTATTCATCAAATTTTCACTCTTCGTCAAATTCTAGAACAGCACCGTACGTATCACCAGCCAACAGTTGTCACATTTCTCCACTCTAAAGAAGCGTTCAACTCAGTGGATCGGCTTCCACCTTTAGAGTCACTTAAACGCAGAAGTGTACCGTGCAAGCACATTGACATCCTGTTCGGGGTTCATTCCCATACTTCAACTCAAGTTAGGGTTCACAGTGAACTGTCTGATCTCTTCAGCATCAGCAGCGGCATAAGTCGAGGCAGTCCATTAACACCATTTTTGTTTACTTTTGTCATGGACGAAATCATACGGGACCATTAGCGGCACTCAAAAGATGCTCGTGTAGACCTTCTACCCGGTGAAAGACCGATTGATCTTGATTATACTGACGACAGGGTGTTGTTGTTTGACAACTTTCAAGCTGTACAAACAATGTTAATCGTTACTTCGCAATTTGCTAAACATTTCGGGATGTACTATACCGTCGCAATTTGCAAAGTGCTTCTGTTAGACTGTTGCGACTACGTGGATTTAACGGTTGATAATGAAGTTATGGAGGTTATTCACCGGTCTCTGTACTCAAGGAGTCACATCAGCGGTAGGGAAGGAGGTGCACGGAATGAAACAGAAGCGCTCATCTTTGGGCCTAAGACAGTATTCACTAACCTTGGACAACTATGTTGACAGGAAGGCACATTTCTGAAGCTTAAGGGTGGCGTACATGAGGCGTTCACCAGAGGATTGATAATTGTAGGTTGGGTTTGTCCCTCAGGCTGGGAGCATCACGACTCACAGAGTTGGTGGCCGGGGACGTTAGACGAGATATCGGCTAATCTAACTAATTGGTGTGAATGTTGTCGTTGCTTGGTCGAGTTGTCTGTGAAGTGAGTGCACTTAATGATACGAGACAGTGAAAGCCGAGGGAGAGTTGTCTTCTGATGACGCTTTACTTCCGATTGTTTGTTTGTGAGGTGTGAGCACGTTGGTGTTGAATGTCTGAATATAACCGTAGGTAGTCAGTTAGTTTTGGTAGTTGGGTTCTCACGATCCTCCTCCATTCTTTTCATTCCTGGCCATAATTTGCCTTTTTTCTTCATAGTTGTATTGCAGTTGAACACCAGTGAGAACCGCTGATGTGTTTTTGTCTATGATGGTAATGATAAACATGAACCGTTCGCATGTGGTACACATTCTGTTCCAAGGTCGCCTACGCACAGACTTTGCTACTGTTGGCCGAATGATTCAGTGTTTGTCTGAGGGTGCACATTACGGCAGTTAGGAAGTTATATGACGAGCCTTCCTTTTGTTTCGGATTGATAAACCGAGAGGCTAGTAGGATAGCTTTTTTAAACCTTGAAAACCGGTGGTAAAATAATGCCTATCACACTGTCAGCGGATGGAAAATGAAAAAATATTACCGTTGCTAGAAACAACACGTTAGAATACTTATCATTAGTGAGCAGAATGCGGTGTGCAGATTTGTTGCACTTTCTATATCTCTCGTGTCGTAACTGTAATAGCCATCGCTTTACTGTGGATGAACAGTATGTCAGCAGTTTTGCAATCCGGTGTCACTTTGTGCGTTAGCTTTGTGGCAGCCTTTCCGTCTACTTGATTTACGCTTACAACCGACCGCTGAATTGGTTATTCGTTCTGCCCGTCTTGCTCTCATCTAATGGTGATTGATCTTAGGAGTAATTGTGTATCTCAGTTGACTGGTTTTTCGTAACCCCATATAGTTTTGAGGATTGCGGAATTGTGATCCAATACTTTATGTTGCATCCTGGACAGTGTACCGTTACGCGCACTGTTATTACATTGATCGATTGTGTGGGATAGTGTCAATTGATGGATATGTTCCGCAGAATGGAAGTTCCTGTAAGTTCCTGCCCCCGGACAGTTCTGAGTGTATTTGTGGTGTGTGTGTGTGCAGATCTCTGGAACCTCTTAACTGATTTACCATTGCTCACTCCATTGTTATCACGTTTTATCTTGGACAAGTCTCAATTTCGAAAGCATTCGTGTACTTAGTTTCCCAGAATGGAAAGTCTTTTGCAAAGCATGTAATTATAACGGCACACGACATAAGCTATCGTATGACGTATTTTATTACATGTGGACTGCACACTTTCACAAGAACCCTACATTGATAGCCGTGACTCGTACACGCTTCCATGGAGGGTCGTTATCATTTTGCTGCCACGAACTCCTGGAATCTTTCACCTCAGCGTCGTGTGAGAGGATTCTCTAGCAAATTTACTGGCGGGCTTTTGGGACCACCGGGTAAGCACCCGGCATGTGAAGGATTTCGCGGATGAGGATTAAACCTCTACTAGCTTGCTTATAATGCATTTCCGCTTGACCATATGTAAGTAGACATTCTCGACTGCAGCATTTTTAGTTCCGTAATTTCTTTAGCATCCAACTTGTAGATACTTTCAATAAGTATCTTTTTTCAGGTGCGGATGACTAGCGTAATGAGAACTGATTCAGATAATTGAATAATGTGACTAACAGTATGGAATGTTCCATAAATTCGTCCTCGCATAAATCTATTGTCATTCGTGTTTTGATTCTCGTACCTGTAACATTTTTCATCCGATTTGTTCAATAATGTTTCCAAGTGATGTTCACAGTGAATAGCTGCCAGATTTCTGTCGTGTCAGTGCACTTTTGGGATGAAATTAGACGACTGTACACTTGTTTATGTCGAACCGCAAGGACGGCTAGCTTAAACAATTCACCCAGCCCTACACATCGCCCACATGTTTTGGATTCCATAAGTTAACAGTTTTGTTTCATGAATATTCGTAATCAACCATGATCCAACGATGATGGTGAATTCAGTAACATGTTGAATGAACATCAGGTATCTAGAAGAGATCCTTATTGAACCTCACTGTTAGTAGGAAACATCTGTTATATCTTTTTGCTAAACTCGGTAAATCTGCTTCCGATCAGATACTTCTCTGGACTGCTAAACAAGACCCTCTTGAGTTTCCATGTCAAGCTGTAATCATTGACTTTATTAAACCGAAGCTTGCTAATCTAGCGGACATTACATCCCTAATAAATTAGTGAATAAAGTGTGTAGAGCTAAAGTTAATCGTCCCGTGTATGGTTTACGTAACGGTAAACATTGTAACAAAGACCGTGTTGTTGTTTACTAGCTAATCTCCCGGGAGTTTTTGTTAAGTGTTTTCGAAATTATCATGACATACAATCAGTTCGTTTCTTTGAGTTTCCCAAGTTTTATTTTAGCAAAGTTGTTATTTAATAATGTGTTTGCTCTTCTGTCTACCGCGTTCCGGTTATACTTTATCAGTGTGTGAGTACTATTGCCACACGGAGTGTCAAGATTATGCGGTCAATGATTGCAAAAGGGGCGCCACCTATCAACCGGACAAGCCTTTGGTGCGTCTCAGATTCCTATAACCTGCCGTCCGCATCTCGACCAAAGTTGGACAGCTTTGTTTTGTGCATGCCATACTGTTTTGCACGTCTGTCTAGTTTATTTCTGTTGTTGACGCTGATTATAGTGGTGATGTCATTGTTGAGTCCGCTGATTAGGGCATGGCCTATGTGCCGGAGGTGGCAGCTTGAAAATCAAAATGTTATCTTCTTAGGAAACTGTCAACATCCTGGTTGGGCGTCAGAAAATATAAATATCCACCTAGTGACACTGTGGCACGGCGAGCAGTCATGGTCAGTAGTGTTCGTGTTGTCTCTTGATGTTCCTGAAATTAATGGTTGTTTACCAACTAACTAATTGAGCGTTGTCAACTTTTTTAGTTACCTTCCACGTTCTTTAGTGTTGCTAATTGTTGATTCACTGGTGTGAGCCATTTGCAGCTGATTAATGCGCACTGAACAGTTTACTTCGAGCGCCTTGTTTTGCCCACTGGGTAGACCATCATAGCCTTCCACGTTAGCCATGACGTTTTGGTTCATACTGACAACATTTCGATCGATACACTTCTCTTGACGATGATGACTATGGTGATGACGGTTTTAAGGAGGGAGAAGAAGAGAATTCTCATTCCTCTCTTCTGATTTTACTTTATTCAGTTCTGTTTATGTAGCACTTACTCCTAGGGTTACATCATTTGGTGATATTAATGTAAGCTGTATATCATGAAGATCGTTGGGTATCGGCACTAATTGCGACCCATTAATCTAGGCCACTCAACTATCAACGGTCATCTACTTTGGGCTCAGATCTGCTGATATTTTTGAATTAACAGTACATTAACCCTGACTCAGGCATTCGACCTTGAACTCTCGTCATTCTCATCAGTAAAGACATCAGTTCTTCGAGATGATGCTTAGCATCAGTGTGGTCCAACTACAACTAACTCAACTACAGTCATTGATGACCGTTTGACGATCTATACTGTCAAGTCATAAACCGTGACACTATCTAATGATCGTTATGAGCAGTTGCACGCACTGATAAACGTGACGCGACGCATGGGAAGAAACGTTAATTGTACGACGAAGGAGATAAAGTTACAAAAGATGAGGGTAAAACATAATTTGGGACACAGGCATACGCAGCACACGAACACCCTCTGATTTTCGTCACATCCGATGGCGTTCCTTGTTCTTCAGCCCCGTGGCAGATGACCGGAAACGTCTTACAGGAGTAGGATTTCTTATTAAAGCCTTTTTGGTTGGACCCTAAGCCATTCGTTGATCAGCAGACCGTCGATTGCACCCCAATCCACCACTCAAACGATGCATGACGGAACATATGATGGGTTGGCATTCGTAAGACATGCCTAACCCAATAACGCATCTGCTCACACAATTACATTACACATTCGATTTTCCACTAATAGACTGAGATCGTGCCTCTGCCACAGATAGCGTAAGTTGGCTAGCGCCATCCGAACTCAAACTTCACTGTTTTGGGTCTCAACGGGCATTTTATCATTAGATTTCCTGACTATTACTAACGGTTTACCATCAGGAGTGAGTGTGAACTGAATGACTCTGTCAGTCGTATAGTGTCACCTTGCACTTAGAAGGTGTACAGATCATATTAACTCGACAGAAAAATTTCTGAAACGCTTTGGAAGTTCTACACTTTCTGTAAACCATCATAGATTAGGACAGTATCGTTTGTTTATTGGAATCCTAGTGTCTGAGAGAATGTTCACCCTCATCATATTTACAGTCTGTGGTAGCGCATTCGGAGTAAGATGGTACTGACTTCTATCTATCAGACTTAAGTCCAACAAATGCGTTGTAGGAGCTGCTAGGTGCTCACAATTACACAAAAGCTTTACTGAAATCGATGGGTTTCCATGGCCTTAGCAAGACAGATGAGTGCTTTTTGTTGGCTAGCGCAGTTTGTGGTCAACAGCAGCTGAATACATCCGGTAGAGCTTGAAATGTAAGCATATTTATAGCGCCACTAGTATGAACCGGTAATTTCTCTGTTACGTATGCGTATTTAAAACCGTTCTGTTTCTATGGGTGACCTCTATGGTATGGGAGCTGGACGGTATGTGACAGGTTTCTGCTTTTTTGTCGTACTGTCGATTCCGCACTTTTGATCTCAATGTTAAACTACGCTGAGCTGTTCTTCGCATTAACTGACAACTACAAATAAAAAAACGTTGTTGATTGATCTCGTGTTCATTTTCTTCCGGTTATGATCGTGTAGGAGTAAAACTTACAGACGTTTTCTGCGTTCCCAAATGTGTTTTGCAACGGTTCTATAGCTTTTTCGACATCCACTGGCGTTTGGACGTCCGACTTCACTCATGAATTGCATGCTTAGTGGCCCATTCTTGTGACACACATCAATGCACAGTGTTCCTTGTTTTTGTATTTTCACTGGATGAAGTCTGTCATTTTTTGCATGTTGTATGCAAGGGTGCATGCACATAGGTCCCTTGTTTCCCATAGGCCTCTTTTCTGTTACATAAACTCATGATTGATATCATTTCTTCTACAGTCTTTTTCATTCTCCTTTTCATCTAGGCTCCACCACGTCAGACACATCATTGGCGAGAAGGTAATTTACCTACGAACTCAAAATGTGCCCATTGTCGGAAAACTTGTTGGTCTTCCGAATGTCTGACTGGCTATCGTTGTCAGTGGTGCGGTTTGACGGTGAGTCCTTGCTTAATTTTCTCAATCGTACTCATGGCAACCTATTATAAAATGGGACGTCTTTCCCCTTACTATTTAAGATAAACCATTGCTTGGTATACCGAAGTTATGTTTTTCTATTTGGTACTCTGTTTCAAACGGGGAAGTCTGGTAGAATTGACGGATACCGTACGCTCAATAGAGGTTGAATTGAGTTTACAGGTAGGCAATAGTGAGCCAGCCATTATAGGTTGCGCTCGTTTGTCGAACTGCAAATCTCTTGCTTCGCACATGTTAACAGGTTTAGCCAGTTCATTGATATGAAATTTGACGGAGTTGTATGTGGATGAATCAAAAATCGGATATACTGTTTTGCTATCATTTGGCTCTTAGTTGCTGGCTTGTTGATTCGTTTGCAGAGTGTAAGCACTTCAATTCTGTTTGTTTGCGTTCGTTTACAGAGAGGTTAGAAACTAAGACCCGTCTCTTTCCTTGTTATTTCTAAACCACTAACGTGTCTTCACGGTCTTATTGTAGGTGAACACTAATATCATCCACTGGTATATTGTTATCTATGTTGACTTGATGTTCTTGACGAAGTTTATGGTACTTTGGTTCTCCACCCATTCTCATGTTTTGCTAACTGACACTAGATCATACTTCTTCCTTAATTCTACCCCTTGCTGACACTATTTGCAAAGGAGATTACTTTTTCCCACGGGATGCATTACCATTTCACCTATTTCTCTCACCAACTATCGACAGTGCCCACCCTACGTTCATCGTGTGTTCTCGTTAGTTTATCAGCGCATTTCGACCTCATTCTCAACATTCTTCTCTGCTCTGAGATCCGACATCACACACACACACACACACACACACACACAAGACATTACGGGAGTAGATGCATCTTCCGTCGCGACCACCGTTTTAGTTCATTCCTTTTTGGCATTCGGCACTACGTGTTTGTCTGCCTAGCTCATGCGCTTGTAAGTTACGACCACTGGGTGCTGGACGCGTGTGTGCCTATATCCGGTTGTTTGCTCCGCGTTCACGCGCATGTGTGTGCATCCCTATAGGAATACAGATGGACAACAGTGTTAATCCACATCCTTCTTCACGTTTGGCCGATTGACTATCGACATGGTCAGAGGGTTTGTGTCCAGAATTTTGTTCTTCAGATTGCTGTCGTCGTCAATAACTTTATTCGCGTCCACTAGCGTGAAGCATTCAACCACGAAATTGACGACCGTCCAAAGATGTTTCTTAATAAGGAGGTTTTATTCTAACTCTACTGCACATTAGTCTAGCTTCTCGTCTAAGCGTGTTTCAAGCTTGTTTTTCTCACTGGTAATGTCTGTGAAAGCATTCTATTGACTGCTCATTTATGTTTTTAATATACCTCCCTATTGGTTATGTGCGCCTGTATGTCTGTGGTGTCATTCCAAAAAATAACGTACTGGCTTGCACAAGTTATTGTTGCATTGCAATTTCTATTCTTGTTTATAGGCTCACGCCGCGTGTATATCACTGCTGGCGGATGCTTGTGATTTCGGACCGCTCCGCAACATAATGCTGCCGTCGCAGTGTGTCAGTCTTCCTCGATCCACCATTCCCATAGAATATATTATCGGAGTGACGAAAAGGCCCCGTTGTAGGTTTCCAATGTGCGAATGCTGATATCTGGAGTCGTCTGCGTTTAGCACAAATTTCAGATCCGCCGATGTACTGATTTTGTCATTTGTCATTTTTGCATATCCGGGACCCCATTTTTCCTCTCCCACTTTCATCTCGAATATCCTTGAACTGTGGACATCCCACTAGTAACGACGTTCGATTTCCAATCGCATAGTTGCGGGTTCGAACCTTGTTTACAAAGACTGCTGTTATCTATATTTAGCTCATCTGACATTACATAGTACACGTGGAACCTTTATATTCCGTAACTGAGAAAAATGCCTTGTAGTGCAAAGGCATACACTACTCAGCTCATGGTGTGATTTAGTACGTCATAGATTCGGAAGCACTTCTCTCGTGTATCAACAAAAGTGCACCTTTAGTTGAGGGATTAATGCGTATGCATACTAAACAAAACGTTTCCAACGTGGAAAATGTATTAGTTAATGCAACACGTTACGTTCTTTAATGTACATTTAGTCATTTAAAAATAGCCCACATATCTCTCACAACAAAGTGTGGTGGAAATGAAAGAAGTTGAAAAGCGTGAAGGTTTAAATCTAGTAAACAACTATTAATTCGGGCGAATGTCAAAACGTACGACACAAACATCATTCATCACGTCTCCCCGACACCTCAAACAAAGTTGCTAGATAGAAAAAATTCCGTTCATTTTCTGATTCCCAACCAGTTTGTTCAGATTGTTCTAAGCTAGCATGTTTTGACGTTTAAGCCATTATGTTGTACACAGGTCGCAAGTTTCTCGTAGAAATCTTCTTGCATTCCGGTACTTGTTATATTATTATATTATATTATTACTATTGTTATTATTGTAATGATTACACAAGCCGGAAAATAGACTGAGTGCAAACTCAGTGTTATGAAATAAATACTGCTAATAAATGGAAATCAGTAGACAAAACCTAAATAAAACGCTTATCTGGCGAAAACGTTGTCTAGAATTCAGATCCTGATCGAATCTATCGCATTCCACTGAATGATTTCATGTGGGAACCAGTCTCGAGTCTGCTGATTTTGTTTGGTAGAAACTTACTGGAAAATCTATCTGAATGTGAACGCTGAAATCAGGTTTGAGTCGTTTTCAGTTTATACACGCAAACAGAGCGTGACGTTTTCAAATATATCAAAGGTGTACGGATTTTGTTAGCGTTAGTTTATTCCCCAAGCCTATTGTTTTGGTTGATCACATCAAGTCGTCATGCCGACAGGCGTCACTTATGAATTCGAACTGTTCCGTGCCATTGCGACGAAATATTTGGTGGAGAAACAGTCAACTTGAGAGTCAACTGTGCGACGTAGCCATGATCAAGTTACCATACTCATCACATGTCCAAGCTAGGGGGAGAAAATTACGTTTAATGGGTATCAAAGTTTACCCTTCCATAAAACATGTTGATGAAGTTTGTTTTTGTTAATCAGCGTGGTGTTACCACTGTAAGCTACCATTGCCTTGGTGTCAACTTATTGAAGTTCACTAACGTCTCGTAAGGGGATCTTTTAAACTATCGGACGAGAGGTAGAATTTCGGATTACGAAACTGTCGCACCCATTGGAAGTAATTCAGTTATTTTAAGCAATTACCGGCTGTATATCTCTGTTAGTTTGGTAACCGATTGTGATTATTACTTTTGCATGCTCATTTGTTGCGCGTCTACAGCCCGGGCAATTTCCGAGGATTGGTCCAGCAGTGGAGACAGTAAGGAGGATAGTTGGCAGGATCGGCGTTCTCCAAAAGAAACTATTGATCGAGCTAGCAGTGAAGGTTAGTTGATTTTTAACAGCTTTTGACGTATTTTACATTTCAAATTATTTCCAAGGCTTGATTGTTTTTTTAGTACAACTGAATTAACCACAGACACTCGTCATATCAAATAATGTGCATAAGACTTAGGCCTGAAAATGAATGTTGTTTGATGCATCTTGAGACCTCAAAGTACAGTTTTTGTTTGCTTATAGAAGTAAAGTAGATCTAATGTTACCTGATGCACTTCTGGATGTTGCTGATTAGTTCGCACACCTAGAACGGTTCAGTAGCATCAGCAGGAAGTTTGACAGTTTTCAATATTTTATACACAAGATGTTCACTGTCGCTAGAATCCCATAGTCACTATGGGTTGATTCCTATTGGGCTGCGCGAACAGGCTGGATTACCACGGTTGGAATCTAGTCATTATCAACCTGTATCACTGCTAGCGGCGTAGTGACCTTACTGAAACTTATTATTAATGCCACCTTGAAAACGATACTGCTCTGTAGCGTGTACATCTGGTTGCGCGTATCAGCTGGCGCAAACGGACGAATACAAACTGCCTGCCTTATTTCAGTGATGACTTTTCCTTAGCGTGGTATATATTTCTTACATGTTCTTAATCATGCGTGATCAGTTGCCTGAATGCCTTAAGAGAGGCGGATAATTAGATGCATGGCAAACAGACTAAGCGAGGTGAACGGTTGGCTAACATGCTTATGTTTAGTGGTAAATTTCTCTATTCAACAGCTGTTGCGTCATGTTTCCTCCTGCTCTGTTAAGAAATTTTCCACCCATTACAGTTATGAAACTACTGAGTTATCTGCTTGATTGAAAGTTACGAATTACTATCGTGACAAGTAAAGTACTTGACGTGTGAAATAATTCATCACCAACTGCACACTATGTGAAACTACAGCACTATAACTGTACCTGCTGTTTTACATGACTGGTATGTTTCAACACCCCCTTATGAGCCACATTGAACTGTTTCAGATTTTACCACGTCCCGCATATTACATACTCACTTCAGGCTGTTGCTCTGTGTCTCCTGGTGTTCGCTGAGCCTGACATTTAGGCTACAAACGTCTACTCACTAACTGAGGTGACATCAGTACGTGGGCATATACGTTTAAGCGTTGCATTAAGCGAACATACAACGGTGTTCAACGGTCGAATGACTATTTTACCCTGGGTTAAGCTGGCTACTTCTTGTTGCCAATGCCCGCTTAACCTGAAATCCAATTGGACAGCTCTGTTGACTTGGATGTGTTGGCCTGAATTCTGATTGGTTACTTAGTGTTACGTTTTAAACTTTAACTTAGTCCGTCAGGTTTTGAACTTGCTTTCTATTTTCTGTAGTTTACCAACCTTTGCCCATTAGTTCGATAGGTTCATAATGACTCTTTCAGTTACGCGTTGATGTTTGGTCGCGGTTACGTTCGCGTCTCCTTAAAAGGTTCTCCTATTGTTTTATACGAATTCCTTTACCAACCGCACTGCTCAAACTCTTACGCACTGATGACGTCTAACTACCTGGCTCGGCGAATAACTGACCACTCAAACCACCGATCCAAGTTGCCAAATATACCAGCATTTTCAGCAGTCACACACTATTGCTCTGTTTCCAGTCTTGGGTTCTGTTGGTTTCCGTCAGATATAGCACGTTTTTTATTCATATTGTACCACTCATTTACACTACTGAGTAGTATGCAACATTCCTCTCTTGTCTGACGTCTTTCCGCTCCTCATTATTTGCTGGTGAATTCCTTCCAACCGACACAATGTTGGCCCGCAGATGTGCGTTACTATTCCACGTCGCCTTTCAGGCATATCGCAACTGTCGCATTTCCATAACGGGCGATGTTCAATTCATATAAAATCTAGAATCCCCCCACTCCTAATCATCAGATATTGTACCGCCGTTTATTCGTTGTCATGTTTTCGTTTAGTATCACCCTCATGCTCAATCGCGTACCATAGACCTCATTTTGGGAGCAAATTGCGATTTAAAAAAAATTAAGGATGCAGTTATCTTGAGCCCATAATTTTGACGTTCGCTTTCTGATAAATCAGCTTTTATTTGTCAGCTTTTATTCGTGTAGCTTGTGAACTACGAGTAATCCGTGTTCATTCGGCAATAAGTTATTTCGGTGAATTATTGTGCTGGCGTTAGATTCCAGATTTCTGAGCTCCCTGACTGCCGCTTTTCAGTAAACGACATTGTTGACGGCTTGGTGTTTAGATCACCAGTAATGTGCCCTTTTTTCAGTAGGTACTTCGTCCTGACTTTTCCTGTATGACATTTCGTGATAAGTTGCTACGAGATTCCTTCTGCCTTTTTTTCGGACTGATCAGTGCTTGTGAACCCGCATCGTTTCAATGTCCTGCTAGTATTCCAGCATTGTTATGGTCAACTCTCTTGCATTCAACTCCTCGTCATGGGCGTTCGTAGTTATCCTATTGCCACATCGTCCATCACCTTTCGGAGGATTGTATCGTATCATCCTCAAGTCATAAGTCCTTATAAGTCTAATTCCGGTTTTTCGCTGTTCGTTCCAAGCATTAGTTTACAACACTTATTGCCAGTTCCTTTTGCGTAATTTCGTAAAACTTTGATATCTGCAATGCTCATCGTGATGGTTTTCCTGTAGATTCTTTCGAGATCTTGACCTACTCCGGCTTCTCGGTATGAATCTTTGGTTGTATAAATTCGGCTTATACTTTTCCGGCACCCAGGTTATCATCAAACTTCACTACCCAATTTTCTGCTGACGTCAGTACTCTGGTTTAACCAATGAGGCCACTCCCACTCCGCCGTTTCGCCCCACCCTCCTAATTATTAGCATCTGCTGCTGTAACACCTTTCTCCTGCCCTTCGCAATCTCATTAGTATGTGTTGATCTTTCATTTCTTCTCCACCTGTTTGAGCACTTGGTAAGCACCGTTCGTACGTTTGAATATAGTGCTACTCTTATGGAGTGAAAAACGTTATCGAACCTAGTTAAGCATCGCGCTCGATCCAACAAATTTTGATCTTCCGCCTATATTTTTGAACTAAAACCCATCATCTCCTCATGTGTTTGTTTAATTTCACCATCTGCCGCTATGTTATCTAACCAATCCACCAATTAGATCATCAGATGTGTAGTGTGAACGGTGTCCGGAAAAGCCGAGCAGCGAGCGTTTAAACTAGTGCTGTTGTTCGATCGCCGTGAATTCGGTTTTCTCACGATTCCTAGGTCTGATTTTCACTTACCAGTATCTGGAGCGTACAATCGTCACTGAACACAGCTTCGCTCATAGTACCTTGCCAGCAATAACAATCAAGGGTTGTATTGATACAATAATATTCTGTCACCTCACTCGTTTATCCGATGGTATACAATGCGGTGTTTTCCGCGGTGTTTTCACTAAAAGTACTGGTGAATCGCACGGATTGTTGACCTCTACGATTACACTTTTACTTACCGTGTTCTCTTTTTGCTTCTTCAATTCCTTCTCGAAGCGGGTTGAAATTCTGTGGAGCATGTGCTATGGGAACTTTCCATTCGTTAGTATCCTTTTAACGGTTTGGTTCGGGCCTATTACGCTAACTGTAGCAGCTAAAACATTTGGCTGTCGGACAGACGGTGATGTGCTGTGCTTCACTGTTTACTTATCAATACACATTTCTAACATTTGTAAACTGTCAACTGGTAGATTGTGCTGTCTGCCAGTTCTGGCTATCATTGACGTCCGTTCTGCGCCTTCAGTCAACGAACGAAGTCATCTCCGTGTCCACCAAGTATTGTTTCATCACCTCATCAACCCCAATCTTCGTGTATGTGGCCCATCATCAATAAATTCCGTTATCATCTAACTAGCTTAAATAAAAGTTCGAAACTGACGTACTTCGTTTCTAAGCCTTCTTGACTGTCTCGTGAGACACCTTCTCCGCCCGTGTTCTTTCTTTCTATAATTTAAACAGGCTTTGTATTTGTTGTTTCTCTGTGCTGCTGCCGTTAATATCATTATGCCCACTCGTGGCTGTTGGATCCCTTTCTACAGTTCCTCTACTAAGCAGGTTACAAATTATTAATAGAAGACTAAGCGGAAGTACTAGAAATGGTACGCCATTGACTGTGACGCACCGCCAAATCGGATAGCGTCTCTAAACAGCGATTTGAGTGGTCACGAGGACCCTAGCCAGGCAGACGACACCTAATCACATTTGGTGACCACGTTGTTGCGTGACCACCAAATGGTTTCATCCAACTGTTGGTGGTCTCACTACATAATGGTCGGTGGGGTAATTGCTCAGCTGACATGTGGAGTACCTGACCCAACCATGGAATAATGTGCAGCGTGATTAGTTGACCAATTGTTCGCACATTCCGAACGTTCCGGAATACGAGCAGGCGAACAGCCGTGTTGCTCACGCGATCAGTCCACTTAATGTGAACTAATTGGCGGAGACAACGATGGTCAAACACAGCAAGGCTGTTGATATCTTTTTTGCAAACAGGCCACGTTTCCGAACCATAGAGCAAAACAAAACGCACATAATCATTATACACTCTTCGTTTCAGCGACAACCGAAAGTCAGTTCGACCCCACAGATGACGCAGGCTGGCAAAGTAGCTCGTACTTTGTTATCTTGGCTGATATCTCAAGAACAATATTACAAGCTGACGAGATAGTGCTATCTAAGAATGTGAAAATGTTCACAATCTCCGGCGGATCGCCTTCAATAAAGACAATGGGAGTGGGAATTTCCCAGTCTTATAGCAGCACTTTGGATTTTGAAGGTGCGAAGTGCATTCCATACAAGCCAGACCGGTCACTCACCTTGTCCATCATGGTCTGCATGTCTTCAACAGAGGGGCCAAGTACGACAATGTCGTCCGCCTACTCCAGATCGGTCAATCTAGCGCCAAGAAGAAGCCCAACACCAAGCCCACTGGGTTCGCGAAGCGCACCCTCCAGAATGTCGTCCATGACAAAATTGAACAGGATGGGAAAAATCGGATACCGCTGACGAACACCACTACAAGTGATGAACGCCCGAGACAGTTGTCCATAAACTCACACCCTGCTTGCAGAGTAGGCATACAGTAATCTCAACAGATTCACGTATTTCCCAGATACTTCCTTGCGAAGAAGACAGCTCCAGAGAACGTTACTAGCAACTGACTCGAAATCAGCCTTTAGGTCTAAAAAGACCACGATCGTCAGCTGCCTGTAAGAGTGTCGACGTTCCAAAATCCATCAAAAGGTAAAAAATGTGACCAACGCACCCCCGATCGAATCGGAATCCTGCCTGCTCTTCGCGTATCTGACTTTCCCTGAGCTTAGTGAGCCGACGTAAAATGAGGTCAGTGAGTAACTTGGACGTAACAGACACCAAGCTGATGCCTCTGTGATTGTCACGTAGACTTCGGGCTCCCTTTTTGCACACGGGAATCACTGGTAGTAAACATCAATTACAGGGTAGCTCTTCAGTCTCCCAAATCGTCTGGGGGAGTTTCATCAGTTCTTATATCAACCTCTACCCACTATCTTTGGAAAGAGAAGGAGAGAAGAGTTCTGTACTAGGAGCCTTGTTACGCTTCAACAACTTGAGCTCCAGGGCCACTTCCGCTTCCAACACAGGGCCGTCTGGAAAGCAATAATTAGCCGTTCAGGTTCTGTCGTCTACACGGGCTGGTTGAATCCAGCCTAACCGTTCAGCTAACCTGTTCACGTCGGTGCGATCACCTGGTAGTGATAAGTGAACCATCTTTTTCACACATTGTCTCACTCACACGTACTCGACAGCCAGTATATCCACGAACCAGGAAGGAAAGCCTTCTGTTATTCCCAGATAAAAAGGCTCTCTGTCCATCTCTTTCGACTATTTGACCAAGTGGTGCTCACGGTCTTTTGCGCAAGCTTCTCGTCAGCTTGGGTTTAAGTTCCCGACGGTCGTCTTCATATTCAGAACCAGGTGGGATCGAGCGACGCTCGTTCATGAAGTTTATCGACGTGACGGAAATCCAGTTCTGTCACAACTGGACTGCTCCTTCAGATCATACCTGTTCACAGCACGTTTTCATAGCTGCAGCGATATTCGCAGTGTTTGTTAGGATCCCCTATCTGACTCGAACTGGGCAACTTGCTCAACAGCGGCTCTAGGTGAACGTTATTCACATTCTCATGGCTCGTATTCCAGTTGAATACTTTGCATTTACGAGTGTACGTCTTCTGGGCAAATGACTAAACAAAACGGGCACGCACAACAGCATGGTCCGAGTTCAGGTGGTTGCTCCAAAATGCACGACAGTCCTGAACAGATAAGCGCCACATGTAACTGACTGCTATACGATCCAACTATGTCCACGGCTGAGGAGCACAGGATGGTTTCTGTGTAACACAGTGCTTTTTCCTGCGTTGAAATGCGGTGTTTGAAATATGGAGATCAGGGGATGCGCACAACTGCAGCAGTCTTTTGCCATCATCAGTGCGTTGTGCCCGGACACCAAACATATCTCCCAGCCGCTTCTCTTTCGGAGAAAGACGACCAAGCTGAGCATTAAAATTGCCCGCTAGTATGATGATATCTGAGTGTTTGGTTTATTTCAGAAGGTCAACAAGGGCGTCACGGGACGCATCCTTGGTAGCATCCGAACAGCTGTCCGTCGGAGCGTATACCGATATAATGAATACACAACGCCTTTCTGATTTGCGTCGGCAGACTTCGACCGATGTATTGAGTCTGACAGCGCACAAGTGGCTGTTCACTGGGATCCAGTCGAGCAAGCATTGCTCCGCTCTGGAACTCAGTGCGATTCCCACCTCAGCTTGATCGCGAGATTCAGCTTCGGCGTCACCAGAAACCCTGAAATAGAAGCGCTTGGATCGACAGTTATCTAGAGGTAAGCTCAAGTGTATAACCCTGTTAGAATCGTGGACTCGCGCCTCCGACACATAGCACACACCAAGCCCCAGACTTGAGAGAGTACTTGCCAGAGCAGCTTGCTGACCGACTTGTCGGAGAGTGCGGACATTGAAGACGCCAATGTTTACCAGTTGTCTTGGCCTCAGAAAACAAGTATTGCTCGAAGGCATATGGAAGGTAGAAGACATGAAGGGTGAAAAAGCAGGAGGAAGTCGTGTTGGGTGAATAATGTCACTGTCGGGAGAACGATTATTTCTGATACTTCCCGGTCGTTTATGCCGCGGAAGGGAATAGACTTGAGGGACCCCACCTCGGGTCTTTGATTCAACAGTTTGGCCTACGAGACTACGGAGAACAGGGTTTTCTCTTGGGGGACTTTACCCGGAGCCAATGACTCAACAGTCTGACTCACTTGGCAGTGAGGGGCCTGCCAAGCCTGAGGGCGCAGATTCTGAGCACTGCTGCGTGCAGTGACTGTACTCGAAGCTACATCGGGTTTTTGGAAGATAACAGATATTTTTCAGTCGTATTGGATAATACGCCGGCGGTCACGGTCAACCGTTGGACGTTCAGAGTGCTCTCTGTTTGATGGTACCCTTCCTAACACCGTTTTTCCTGATACGGGAGACGGCAACTATAAAAATAGTTTTGCTATGTGCTCATAGGATCGTGTCTTGCTACCTAAGCACTCCTACGCGGTCGGTAGTGCGACATACAATCCCGTGAGTGTAACTGCTTTTCGCCTGACTGCTTTTCTTTGGCTTGCCTGACAAGGTTGCATTTGGTAGGACCGGATTTCTAGTCAGCATAGTCCGCCGGATCAAAACAGCACACAAGCCAGACCACCTCGCCAAGACAGCAGTATAGGTCAGGCTAAGACGTAGGTCCCAGCTCGCAAATCACTGATGCGGGTTTGTCAGTCTCCACCCATTGGCTGTCATAAGCTATGCGGACGTTTTAAGGTACAACCATCCGACGACCTTCAGTAGATTACTTTCCAAGTACTCTCGTTCTGGAATATTGGGTCAGTATAGGTAGTGTCCGGTCAAGCAACCCTTGAAACTTGGCGGCAAACACAACAGTATCAAAGTTTGGTCAACTTAGGCCGCCGCTTCGTGTGTTTGCGGTCACCTCGTGGTGGATTATCAAACCGGAGGCGGGAGTATACCAACACTGCACGAAATACCTCTACGCGGGAGGAGGGAGGTACGTCCAAAAGCCCACAGCGAGCGGCCCACAGACAACACGGGCGAGACATGACACGCAAAATGGGATGGACGACCAGACCGAGGTCGCGATTATTCCAACACTCAGAGGACTACCTCGACACGGTTGTACAATACGGTCAAAGTCCACAATCGATAGATTACAGATAACACAAGCAACCGGCCGAGCCATTGCTCAACGAAATCGGATCAACGGATGAGGACTGGCAAGCGGAAACCTCCCCCCCTCCCCGATAGAAGGCGTCGGTCACACATACAAACCGGGCAGAAGTGCACATGACGTGTGAGCGGAAACCGGGGATGTTGTGGACTGGAATTCTGATTTATAAACGCGAGTGCGCGTGTAGCATGGCAAGCAGCGAGTTGGACAATAAAGACTGTATTTTATTGGACTCTTTTTCGCTACAGTCTTAGTCAAGGAATCCAGCTACCAGTGTATTTTTCGTATCGGCCCAATCCAGCTCAGCAGCCCGTCTCTTTCTGACTCCAGCATCTTTTTCGTTCTGTCCTTCAACAGCGTTAACGTAGATGCTATCGTTTTACAGGTAATCCCATTTCTCTGACTACTTCGACAATTCCTCGAGGTCCACCAACATAATCTGATCGTTGTTATTTCCGAATGACCTTAGCCACGAATTGCCTCAGTTTGAGATATTAGTTCACAATACTATTTGTATACTTGATGAACACTTGGCGTGTAACATTTTCGAGCGTCAGGCTCCAGTTGCGAGCTACGTAAGTGTGCGCCACCGTAATCATGCACACCACTCTGCACGACTGACATGTCCCAGTATCCCTTCCTAATAATGTCAGACTACTTTCTATATGAGTACTTTCTACACAAAACATTGTTTTCCAGTTATCGCCCTCCGTCTCCCAACTCTTGGGTGCTGTTGGTTGTCATTATTTTTAGCGCGTACCTCGTTCTTGGTTGATGTTGGTGTCATCTACTCTCTCCCTTACTATTCGCTTTTTCGGAAACATTTACCTCAAATTGAAACCGGTGTTAAACATATGTAGCCCTACACTTCTGCGTGAACAGCAGCCGCGCTGACGACGACAGGATCACAGATCATAAATTCGTTGTGCGTGAATGAACTGGAAGTGATCATTTGTAAGTAGTGAAATGAGCGACTTGCCCAATGTGCTCATAACTAACCTGTTATACAATTGGGGCTTTAGCTCTAACAAAGCATGACTTTTTATATGAATAGTCGGTTGAGTACACATCGTAGCATTCTTTATCGGTTCATATATCGTATTGACTATTGTAACTTAGTCCTCGCCCAGTGTATTCTAAATGGATAAAATTAAGGCTACAAAACTGCTTGATGAAGTCACTTGTACTGATGAGTAGTAGGGGATTTTAGTTTTCAGATAGATTGAACATCACCCACAATTGATCGCAACTGTCGCATTCCCACAAACTTTCCAATCGGCCCCTTTCGAATACCAGAAGCACTAGACTCGAGTTTAGCTCTTATTAGAACTTATCCTTGCCACTGCCGGGATCAGAACTCAGGCCACGCTTTCATGAGGCAACCGTATCAATGGTTTCTGTGATTTCAACTTCGAGAGAATTTCTTGTTTAGGAGGGATCATCGATTGGAGTTAACAGACAGTAACTTTCTCTTCTGGAGGCGATTGGGCAACCTGATCAACCCTCACAAGCGAAAGTTGTTGAGGGTTCACATATGATGATTCTGTCGTGCCTAATGTGAGGTCAATGGCGCAGTTGTAAACACGGTTGCCTCATGAACAACGTGGCCGGAGTTCCAGTCTCGACAGTGGCAAGGATATGCACTACTGACGAGCTTTAATGAGAGCGAAACTCGAGTCTAGTGCTTCTTTTCGAAAGGGGCCGACTGGATAGCCTATGGGAATGCGACAGCTGCGAACAATTTTGAGTGATATTCACTCTAAATGGAAGTCACTTATGTTCTTGACCACACGTGCCTACCAGCTACCGTGATGCTCAGACGTCACAAGACGACTCATATAATCATTCTGACCGGAGATATGAATGCTCAGGTTGGCCGCCTTGGTGAGGCCGAATCTCGTTCAGGTGATAGGTTTGGGATAGCGTCACATCGCTCGGATAATGGCGGGCGATTGTTGCAGCTGCGAGTTGTGCATAAGTTGTTTTTAGCCAGCACTGGTTTTAGGCATTGTGCATGTCATTGCTATACTTGGCGCCCGCCTTCTCCGAATCAGGCCTGGTCTCAGATACACCACATAGCTGTCAGTTATTGGTGGCGTTGTTCGATTCAAGACTGTCGTTCTTATTGGGGCACATGTTTACATTCATATCATGCGTTGGTACATTGCCGTTTTGTTATTGTCTTTTTTGGCAACGACCCCACCGACAACAACGAGTGACTGTTGGAAAACCAGCTATACCGTCGATGAGCCATAAGTATCAAACTAGCTTAGAAAGCTGCCTCAGTAGTTCTCACTCTGAAGATCCTAATAGCCGCTGGACACAAATCTCACAAGCCATTCAGAAAGCAGGTACTGTAGCATGCGGCACAAGAGTACATAGGTTTAACAAACATTGGATTTCAGAGAAATCTCTGGAGTTGTTAGAAGCCAGGCGGAAGGTTTCTCCCGACAGTTCACATAATAAGTCAAGAAGAGATATCCGTAGGATGCTGAAACTTAGTCTAAAGGCTAGTCGTGAGACTTGGTTAGTGGAAAATCACATTTTTACCCTTCGTCAAATTTTGGAGCAACGTTATGCATACCGTCGGCCAACAATTGCCGTATTTCTCAACTATAAAAGTGCGTTCGATTCGGTGGATCGATCTACACTTTTAGATTCGCTTACACGCAGTGGTTAATGATGACGGCATGGAGGTTGTTGACCGGTTTGTATGCCTGGGAAGGTGCATCAGCGGCGGCGTCGGAGGTGAAGGGAATGAAATAGAGGCACATATTTCCAAGGCTACAGCGGTGTTTACTAATCTGAGGCACTTATGGTGACAGAAAATTATTTCCCTGAAGCTTAAGGGTCGCGTTTATCAGAAAACAGTGAGGGCTGTATTATTTTTTGACAAAGAAACATGGCCTCTCAGCGTAGAAGACGTGAACCGTCTTCAGGTGTTTGACCACCGATGTCTGCGTTCAATCGCTTGTGTCGGGTGGCATCTACGATTAAACAACGAGGAGCTTAGGAACCGGGTCTTTGGTAGTGATCGTCAAACAAGTCCATTCGTTCAATCCTCGCACTTGCACAGACTTAGATGGTTAGGTCATGTACTAAGGATGCTAGCTAGTCGTCTGCCACACCGAGCACTGTTTGCCGACGCTGCGGCCGACTTGCGTAAGGTGCGAGGTGGACAGATGATGACCTGGCCTACGGAAATGAAATCGTACAAGAAGGAGTTGGCAATTGTAGCTCGGGTTCGTCTCCCGGGCTGGGGAATTCGCCACCCACAAAATCGGTGGTTGGGAACGTTCAGTGAGATGGTGGCCAATCGGCCTCAGTGGTGTGAATATTGTCGTTGTTTGGCGGAGGTTTTTGTGAAGCACGTGTACTTAAATGCTGCGGGACAGTGAAAGCAGTGGCGGAGCTGTCTTGCTGATGACACCTTACATTCACTTACTGCTCGGTTGTTTGTTTGCAAGGTGTAGACACCTTGATGTTGTATGCTTGAATATAGACGTAGCTATTTTTTAATAGATAGATCCCCTTCCTTCCTTCTTTTCTCTTCTCTCTTCTAATATAAGTTTTTTTTTCCTTAGTGGTTGTGTGGCAGTTAAGCATCAGTGTGAACCATTGATGTATTGCTGTCTACGATGTTGTGTGATGTGTTTAGACAGACCGATTGATCCCTAACCTAGCCCTGGCCTATTGTTTTGGTTCCCGTTTGCCATGACAGCTTGTTCATCTTGGTTCCACGTGCATATTTTCATCGATGTTGCTATTTTTTTGACGCAATCCCTCCAAGTACTCATTAACCGTATTTTCGTCATCCTCCTCCTTACAGGTTATCAAACCGTAATGGCTCACTGTTGGTTGACTGTTATACGGTCTTAGAAAGATGTCTTAAGCAGTAAATGTGAAAAAAATTAGAAAGGAGGGATATTAATAAATGAAAACCTATCCCTATGTTCAGATTTCATTATCGAAGCGATTGTGCTTTCTGTTGTCTTATAACATAGCTTCAAGGGAGAATAATGCATCCTTTGCGAAAGAAACTTTCTTATGACCTACTGTGTTTATCTCACAATTTGCAGTTACTTCATAACCAGTTCAGTTAATTATCAACATACCACTAAACCGAATGGGATGCACTCTACATTGACGTCTTTAAACCCCGTCTCCGTAAATGACAGCTCGGAAAACGAACCTTACTTACAGTGGGTAATATAGACAACTGGCTTCCTTTCGTTTCGCCATGTCATCATTTGTCCCATTTTTACCCCACGCATAATTTGATTTACATAACAGACGTTTTCAGTTTATGGTTGGTCCATCCAAGTGTAACATGCAAGCCGGCTGTCTTTATTCTGGTTGTCCGTTACGCCTGCGGACCAACTCTGGGGATAATGTGGAGACACCATGGGACAGCGTTCTTCCGAAGTAGGGGGTTCCAGCAACAATCCTGTGAAAGCAAACAACAAGAACAAGCATGAGCCAAAGGCCCAGTAAGCCATGCACACGACTTACACAAACGATAACTAAGACGGCGCCGACAACACAGCAGCACGCTCCGTCACCAATTCAAATTCAACTCGTGCACGCCTGCTGGTTTCGGTCGCACATTACACAACTCCCCTCTTTGTTGAGCACCGGGGACGGTGCTCTAAACCCTCTACAAGCCGGCTAGTGCTCATGTTGCCAGGGTACGTAGAGTGCCTGCGGGTCCTCCGCCCGTCTACTTGTAATCTCTTATTTTACACTTATTTCTGTCTCGACACTTTTTCCTGATCCTGATACATTCTTTTTATCCAGATACCTCTTTTTTTCACGACACTCTTCTTTTTACACTGACACT